>OX402558.1:19461018-19698518 GCA_948098915.1 Lampropteryx suffumata
TTAGCAATTTTCCATATCTTTCTTACATTAATACCAGCATTTTGAAATTGTGTTTTTTCATGTGCCTTTTTTAGTTTACGGAGTAAAGTGTTACAGAAATTGCGGTATCTTTTATACCTATATTAACTGAATAGTTTCATATGCAGGAGATTTTCGCAGCTTTGCATGGAGTTTATCTCGATGCCTACCTAATACAGCGTATAATGCCCGGTGTTATCCACGGTTTTAATGGCGTTTTCCTACGAGAATGTTTTATTATGTGCGTATTTTTTGTTACAATTTTGTTTAATATGTCTACCAACGTATCAGCAGCGGTATTACAATCGGTAGCGCTTAGTACCGGGGTAAAATCTGTTGTTGTGATATCTTTTTTGATGTTCTCGTAGTCTACTTTAGAGATCATTGATTGTTTTGAATCCACGTTTTTATAATTTATGTGAAGTGCTAATAACACTGTGTGATGGTCAGTGAGGCTGTTCTGGATAACAAGCGTTAAGGCGGGTTTATTTGTTCTAATGAAAGTGTGATCTAAACAGTTTAAGTTCCTAGTCGGATACGTATGTGAAGGTAGAAGGCCATGGTAAGCTAATAAGTCTATGTAGTCTGATGATTTTCGTGTAGTCAAGTTATCTAAGATGTTTATGTTTATATCACCGATTAGTATCACATTATTAAATTTAGATAACTTAGAGAGTTCAATGCCTAAGGAATTTATGGAATTTTCTATGTTCTTATAAGAAGGGGATCGGTAAATGGATATGAGTGCAAGGTCATCATTGATTGTTGTTATTAGACAGTTTGCGTTTTGAAACGAAAGTTCATATGTATATGTTTTCATATTCGATTGTGTGTACCTATATAACAACTCCATCATTCTGTAGAATATTATTTGAAGTAGCTGTGGCTTCGTAGCCTTCCAAGGGTGGTAGGCTGTGACACTTAGAAAGCCAGCATTCCGTCATAACTAAAATATCTGGTTGTATATTTGTACGTTTCAAGAGAATCAAGAATTCATCAAAATTTTTGGCAATACACCTAATATTTTCAGCTAGGATTACTAACTGTTGCTTGTTTTTATTAATAAAGGATAAACAGTTCTCTGGTTTACATAAGTAGGCCTCCGATACAGTCACGTTGTCTATGCTATCATATACATTTTCTATATTTGTATTTATGTTATATCAAATGCAATATTCTGGTTGCAAGCACTGCGTATGTACATACAGTGCTTTGTTGTATTAGATAATAGTGATGTTGAAAATATAGCACAGAGTAGCAACGGGCATCGGGGCATGTAGTGGTGAGAAGCTGTGAGTTGTAAAATAATGTGTTTGGAGTATAATATGTGTGTTGCAGTTAAAACTGCAGTATGTACGAGCATGTAGTGTAGTGTATAATGTAATTGGTATGTGTTGATTGGTGATTGTGTGTATGGTATTTTTGCAGGGTGTAGGTGGTTGTTGGCTAAGCTCTTAATAACAATAAAAAAATTACATCTATATCTATAATATGTTTGATGTTTATAAGATAAGTTTTCGTACGTACAAAATTTGAGTCATGCATTCTGTCCAATGTCTTGTAATTGCTCTTCCTCTCTGACTACGATGCTCTTGGCGCCTTCCTCTTTGCGTAGATAAATCTGTCCATTAGACGACCAGCAGAAAACATAGTGGTTCTGCTTGGCAAACTCACGTGCCTTATAAAATACACCCTTCGCCTTATACGTTAGGTTTTCTGCACCTAGTTTCTTTAATTATCTTGTTCTTGAGGCTGGTAGTGGCCACCTCTAGTACAATGGGCCTAGGTGCATCAGCTTTCCCTGGAGCTCTTCTAACATTACATATCTCATAGGGTAGAGCTTCAATTTTTAGTGCTTTTAATAAAGAATCCGTTATCTGGCGAAGCTCTTCAGAAGATTCTTGAGGCCTTGAGGGTATATTTCTTAGTTCTATTTTATATGCACATGCTTGACGATTTATATTTTCAATCTGGTTTTCCAATTGCTTTATTTTTCCATTATTAATTTCAACAATGTTTTCAAGTTTTGCCGTCCTATCTGTCACGTTTTCAAAGTGCGACGTAAGTACATTAATCTTCTTTTCAGTTTTAGCATTGTCTGATCTTATTTCCTTCACCTCTTCTTTGATGGCCGTAATATCTGACATAAGAGATGAAAACTTAGCATCTTAGTTATCTTGAAAAGTTTTAAAAAGGTGTGTCATATGCTCTGTTATATCGTGCTTGAATGAGCTCAAAGCGGTATCAAGCTTAAATGAGTTTATTAACTTAGGGCTACGAAGCGCTCTTCTCTTCAGCCGTCGACCGTGGATGAGATGTTCTGCATCTTGCTCACTTTCTGAATGACTTGTTCCAGAATTTTTGTTTTCTGTCTTATCGTTTAAGTTTGTAATATATTCCATGGTTTTTTTTTGTCCTAAAATATAAATTATCAGTTCGGTAGCAATAGGCCAAACGTGGGTTAATCCTAATGTTTAGTGCAGGCAAAGCGTCAGCGTGTTTTGCTTGTCGTAGTTGTCAAGGCGCTTGTAGCTGTTGTTTCGCTCAGGCTCTATGAGTCACTTTGGTGTGCGCTTGTGTACCTATTCAGTTACACTGGTTTTGTAGTTTCGCGCGTCAGAACAACTTGCGTATTGGTGCAGCGGTAGCAATCACTGACTCTCACGCAACTGGTGGTTGGTTCAAACCTTGTTGTTGGCGGGAAGCAGTTTGACCAATAAAAGCTGTTCAACTCACGCGTTCAATTGTCTATCCTTGTCGTCCGGACCTCGGGGACGAGCCTAGTCGTTCACAGTGCACAAGAGGAAACGAGAAATTTCTTAGCCAATTGGAGCACGTTTAAGGGATCGAACTGATACACGTCCACACTCAACAAGGCGCCGAAGCAGAATGGACTATTTAGTTAGTTGCTTGACTATTACGTTTATTTCAATCAACTAGAAAAATAGTAACTTATAACAGATGTTATAAATCATGGACAACTAGTAAAAACCAACATACCTAATACTATTCATGTGATAAACCTAACAATACTATACTTTTCGAGTAGTATATACTCTACGATATAGCTCCAAACTCTAAAAACCGGGTAAAATCAAGCTTGAGTTTATCCATTACAATCAAACTATTTTTTGAAGTGAATACTTCTTTAGCATCGTGTGATTTGAAAGTCGATGAAACGAAAATGCGACAATAAAAAGAGACAGACACTTAAATCCATAAAATTTAACTGTGAGGAAATGAGATAGGAATGCATTATACGTGTTAATTATATTAATACGTGTTTGCGCGCGCATGCGTAGTACAAAGCTTGAGAAAAGGCATCACAACAACCGTGGTGTTTTATTATACGTGTACGTATTATACCGTAGACAGAGAATCTAATAGACGACTAGATAGCATCCGTCGCATTCATACAAGAAAGAGTTTATGTGCAGATACTGTCAAGAAACGAGATAGAATAGAATGGTTTGATTTTTTGTTTCATGTCGCGTGCCTGTTTTTTTAAGATCCGCACCAGATTGTGCAAAGCAACATTTGACAGTTTGCCATTGTTTGGATGGTTTGTGCTCGCTTTGTGTGAAATAACCGGACAAAAACAGTTAATAATAAATTGTGAACACGCTGAATTACTTGCGAATTGCAAATAACAAATTCCTTTACCGGATTTTGAAAAGATAATGGTTCGATGTATCGTTTTAGGATGTAAAAGTGATAGTGAACGGAACACCCCGGTTTGTCTTTTTCTCGTAAGTACAAGTATTTTTGAGTAGTTATTAGCTTTCAAACTGTTTTTTTATTAATATACACAATAGATAACAGCATTTCGAACTGAACTTTGTTCGCTACAGCATAATTCATAAATCATAACAAATAATTTATTTATTTTGGTGCTGCATGCATTCGACCTTAACATTCCCAAGACTAGGTACATAAATTTTACATAAAATATGTTTTACATTTCGTATGAATTTTAATAATTCAATTTAACGTAAGTATCGTACAATGTTGATAGATGAATATATGGAGGCAAGGTTAAGGCAATAGCTGCTTAAAATCGGTCTGAGGAAACCTTTCATACATTTTGATGTCAATTGATTGTGAAATAATGTCCTGTCAGCGACAATAACCATACCGCCCTATATAAATAAATAGATTAAAATGATTCTTACATTGTTAAAAAAGAACACCTCGCTATTAATATGTTACAGTTTTCCATCAAACGATAATGTACGTTTGCAGTGGGTTGAAGCCACAGGCCGAAAAATCTGGACACCCAAAAACTCTTCGAAGATTTGTAGTACCCATTTTGAGAAAAATGTATTGTATAAGAAGAATAAATTAACTAATCCTAATGCTGTTCCACTGGTGGTTAGTAAATATATGATTTATGAGTTTTTATTCTGTAGGTAGGTAGACTAGACAACTAGAAAAGGTAGCTAGAAAAAGTAAATAAGTCCTATCCTATCCTATCCTATCGGGAATACGGTGCGCTTCTATAATAAACTTCCTGAAAATGCAACTAAACTACCTATTAAGAAATTTAAAGCTTACATAAAAGAGTCTTTTGAAGAAAGCTTATTATAATATAAATGACTATATTATTGATAAGAACGCATGGCCTCATGTCGCTCTGCCCTCAGGCAGTTAACCGACACACTTGAAATGTATAAAGTCATGTATAAGTATATCGTAGCTAATTTAGTTATAAGATGGATCATGCAAAAATGCGCTAGGACCAGGACGAGTTTCTCTTCTCGGGCTTGGATTATAAATTGGAACCTAAATTTACCTAGTAGGTAAGACTGAGTTTCAAAGTGATCCTTGTGATTGTATTGAATAAAGTATCTTTTGACTTTGTGTTATATTTATGGTTTTTTTATTTCTGTAATGTTATGCTTAGCTTTAATAATAAGTAAACAATTAAGTACACAAATGTTGTTTTATTTTTTCTATATCACACATCTGTTAAAAAGTTTGAGTTTTGTGATAGAGAGGAAAGCTCTAGAGATTTCTACTACAACATAACGTCTCGAATAAATCTAGGATTACTAGGGTAAAAGTTTTAATGTGGCAACACCACCCACCTATCGTTCTACATATCTCACACGCGGCACATGTGTCTATTGTTTTCTCTGTCTACGTATTATACGTTTGTTTTTTGAAGGTTTCACTTCACTTCACGTGTGAATTGCACACATATTTTTTTTAATCCTACTGTTAACTGCGCCGACAGTGATAATAGTATAACATAATAAGGTTTAAAAATAGTTGTAATTGTATTAGCTTGCGTAATAGTCGAATAAAGAGACAAAGAAAGAAAATACGTCTCTCTCCCTCTGGCTCTAATGTATTGAAAACGCGCTGCCTGCCTATAGTGCGTATGGAGGGACTCAAAATGATATAAGTATTGTGTGAAATTTGTGTAATTTATGTTCAGTTCAGTTTATATTCAGCTCTTTTAAAAATAAGAAAATAAAACAAGTCAAGTAGTCTGCCAGCATTGTTTCAATCAGCCGAACCAGCCCTCCAGCCGCAACACCTACCTCATTGTAATATTAGTTATGGGAATGTAAAACTATACAATTACAGCATTTGATTGGCTAGAGACGTGAACTCACGAATTCTGTAAAGTTAATTCAATTAAATAAAACTCCAAAGGAGTCAAGCCAAAGATATCAAAATTAATATACGAATAAATTAATTCTATAAATGACCAACATCAGCATGCACTCATTAAACTAGTACTAAAGCAATGTATATTAATACTAATTATAATTAATTAATTAATTAATATATAGAAATGTATTGTATATAATGTATATGCCAGCATTATTTCTAAATTTATAGGATTGCTGTTGAAATAAACATCAAGTTATATGTACTCTGTGGCATAGAGTAATACTTCCATGGGCTTGACATGAGCACATGGGGTTCTGTGGTCTGGTATGGTAGTCTGTTATTTATGTGAATAAAATAAACATTATATCTACAGACACAACACACATGTAGTATTTCTTTTCTTCTTACAGTACACACACATCACACGTGGGGTGTGTTTTTAAAATATATAAAGAATTGTGTATTTCAATATTCCTTCTAACCAAAGAGAATCCTACTACGATTTTGTTAAGATTCCTCGGGAGTTGGATGGAAATAATGTGCTGTTAAATGCAAAAATGCCGCCGTATAAGACTGGATTATTAAAACGTAAAGTTGGTGCATCAAGTTCTAGGGTAGATTTGAGTAAAGTGGTCTCCGACGACGAGGTGAGAAGTACAGGCTGTTTGTTTGTTTAATTGGATATTTCGGAGGGAGAGACGGAGAGGAGACAATACCTATTACTTTCATTTAAAAATATCTATGTCCAGGTATCAAGTAGCTCTGAAGCAGTTGAAGAACTGATCCGAGGAAATATAAACCATGAAGGCGATGACACGGACTCTGAAAATGAAAAAGAAAATAGTGTTGCATCCGATGAAGAACAAGATGTAAGTTACAAACTCCTTCAGAGTACTTATTCCAATATTAGCTTATTTGATTGTTCTTTTCGTGTCACTCGTTTGTTTCTAACCTGCTGCGTAATGAAAGAATTACAGTGCGCCTCAGTTCCTTTACACACATTACTCACGCAATTTCAATTTCTTCGCATAACTTTTTACTCACGATGTTTTCCTTCACCGTTTGGGAGTACAGGTATAGATAAATTAATCGAAAGCATAAAACTACTCATGCACAACCAAATCAAACCCACAATCTTTAAATTGGAAGGGGGTGCCACTACCACTACCACTAGACCACCAGTGCTCTCAAGTTCACTATAATCTTGTATATCCGAAACAACACCATTGATTTGATTGTAATTTACAGGAAGTACTGTATCAGGATGAGGCCGACTCAACGTTTGGTGACGACGAGGAGGCTTCAGGCGATGGAGACGGAGACCAATCTTCTGTGAGTGCACTTGCATGGCACCCTTGCCTAGTAGCAGATCATATCTTTCTTTCAGCATTCATTCACACGCTCAGAGTCCTAAACCCTGGAATAAGAGTTAAGGGCTCTTTTAAAATGCATATTTGTAACTTTTTTTAATTACAGTTGATATTTTACTCTATTATTTTAGCAGGTCTACAGGTGAGAGTGTAAGTAAAAATAATGTTAAGTCTATTTTGTTCACTTTGGTTGATGGAGGGACCAATTAACACTGTTTCGGTTCACCTAGTAAATCCTAGTGAATCAAACATACCTAGTTTACAAACGGCTGGTTTTTATCTAATCCAAATTATAAGTAACAGCAGGTTCATATTTGTAAATAAAATTAAGGAAACTAATAGGCAACATGAAAAATAAAATATAAAATAATGTAGGTAAAAAACAACTGCGTATAATGCTGCGTGTGAGTGACCGTATTTAATATGTGAGTGAAACCTGTGTTTACCAAACTGATTTTCTTTGCCATATCTATACTAGGGAGTGACTTAACTGACCATTATGAACTGAAGAAGCGCTGCTATCAGTGTACAACAAGATATATCACAGATTTTCTCTTAGCAGAGTAGACTAATCTATTAGTGTGTTTATCACATATAGTTTATCACTTTTTGTGTTTAGAGCGCTCATGGCATAATTACAAAAAAAAAGAAAACACTTTGTATTATCTAGCTATGCTATGATAATGCAGGTTATTCAATTATTCTCGGTTCTAGCTATATTCGGAATATAATAATACACAATTAATACAACAATATCTTTACAATAGACGTTTGTTAAAAACTTGCTGTTTTCAGGACCTTGAAGATTCAGATGCTTCAGATTCGGATGCTGAAGCTTCAGATAATCTCGGAGAAGATGAGTATAATCATGCTGAAGATGAGGCTGAGGATGATGAAGTAGATGACAGTGTTAGTGAGGCAGAGTCAGGCATCGGACACACCAGTGGCAGCGAGTCTGACAAAAAGCCCCGAGCCAACAATAATAAACCTATGAAACAAGTTAAGAGTAAAGGAAATACAAAAAATAAAATCAAAGAGGAAAGTAAAACTAGTATAGACCGACTGGCAGACAGTATACAGAAAACCAGTGTCACACCCGTTGTACAAAAAGGTAAGTTGTGTCTGCTGACTGTTCAGCTACAATAGGTGGTTTGAGCAGAACAGCTATAAGAAAAGTTTTTATTTCCAGACACTACACATACACATAAATAAATAAATATTGGAGGACATTGCACACAACACCATCTAGCCACAGACTAATCAATCAGAGGACCTATAGTATATATTTTTAAATACATACTTATGATATTTTATAACACCCAGGCATAGAACAAACAACTATCACACAAATGTTTATCCTGGGAGAGAATCAAACCCTCAACCTACAGTGCAGTAGGTACAGTCACTGCCAACTGGTAGTGATCATCTGGTCAACATAATACAAGCTATGCTTAGTCTGGGACTAGATGGTATTGTTACATTGTTCACCAATATTTATTATTAGAGAAAATCTGAGTTGACAGGCCAGCTTTAATCATTTACGGTATCATAGAGTCTAGTGCACTTTGTTTTGTTCCTATTGGTATCATAACTAGATCAAATAAATAACAATGCCAACCTCTGCGGGGCAGTTGGTGAAGACCCGCCTGAGACAAAGAAGGTTGCGGTACAAATGTTTGTATGATCTGCAAGTATTTGTATAATAAGTAGTATTGTATCAGTCATGTGGTATCCATAACACCAGCTCTGCTTACTTTGGGGCCAGATGATGCGGTGTGAAATGTCTGGCATTATTTATATAGTATTATTATATAAACAACTGTTGAAAAGCTGAAATGGACAGCACAGAAGCGATCGGATGAAAATATCACCGAGGTCACCCTTAAGGTACCGGCCTCGCACAGAGTCTCAACTCGTTATATCTCGTTCTCGTTATATCGTTTAAGAACGATATTAGCTACAGCACGAATGCTTCCGTTGCTTCTGTAGTGATTATTTAGAATAATGATATGGATGAGTGGTAGAGAGGTAGAGGGGATGAAGGGATGCGTGTTACTGTTAGCCTGTTACAGACGAGTACTCTGCGGGCGACACGTCGGACGAGGAGGAGCGACGCAACACGACGGGCGACGTGCCGGCGCATTGGTACGACGAGTATCCGCACGTCGGGTACGACCTGGACGGACGACGACTCATCAAGCCGCCGCAACGAGATGCCATCGACGACTTCCTCAAGTCAGTATCCGAGACCCAACGTACTTATATATTTTGAAATACATACACCCTCGTATGATACCGTATAACACCCCGACCCGGAACAAACGCCCATGTTCATCTCATTCATCTCACAAATGTTTGTCCTTGGAGGGAATCTAATTCACAACCTACAACGAAGAGGGTGCTTTAACTTTTTATGTAGTTAATAAATTTGTCATAATTTGCAAGATATTCATTTGCTTTTAATTGTATTTGTACATTACAAGTTTGTTGCTTGAAATAAGGATTCGTTCGTACGTTCTGCGTTAGGAAGTGCGAGGACCCCGAGTTCTGGCGCACAGTGCGCGACCCGGCCACCGGACAGGACGTGGTGCTCTCGGCACAGGACCTGGAACTGTTGCATCGCATCCGGCAGGGACACGTGCCTGACGCCACACACGACGAGTACAAGGTAATGTGTCAGTGCCGGGGCCACTCATCCTGCCTGCGACCCGGCCACCGGACAGGACGTGGTGCTCTCGGCGCAGGACCTGGAACTGTTGCATCGCATCCGGCAGGGACACGTGCCTGACGCCACACACGACGAGTACAAGGTAATGTGTCAGTGCCGGGGCCACTCATCCTGCCTGCGACCCGGCCACCGGACAGGACGTGGTGCTCTCGGCGCAGGACCTGGAACTGTTGCATCGCATCCGGCAGGGACACGTGCCTGACGCCACACACGACGAGTACAAGGTAATGTGTCAGTGCCGGGGCCACTCATCCTGCCTGCGACCCGGCCACCGGACAGGACGTGGTGCTCTCGGCGCAGGACCTGGAACTGTTGCATCGCATCCGGCAGGGACACGTGCCTGACGCCACACACGACGAGTACAAGGTAATGTGTCAGTGCCGGGGCCACTCATCCTGCCTGCGACCCGGCCACCGGACAGGACGTGGTGCTCTCGGCGCAGGACCTGGAACTGTTGCATCGCATCCGGCAGGGACACGTGCCTGACGCCACACACGACGAGTACAAGGTAATGTGTCAGTGCCGGGGCCACTCATCCTGCCTGCGACCCGGCCACCGGACAGGACGTGGTGCTCTCGGCGCAGGACCTGGAACTGTTGCATCGCATCCGGCAGGGACACGTGCCTGACGCCACACACGACGAGTACAAGGTAATGTGTCAGTGCCGGGGCCACTCTTCCTGCCTGCGACCCGGCCACCGGACAGGACGGGACAGGACACGACAATGAGATTCAAGTCAGGCTCTCTGACAAAATGCGTATATTTTCGCCCAGTAGCCATTATTGAGTCCGTCTCGCTGTGTGCGGATGGGCATTGTCGTGCATCAATGTAAACTCAGGTCCGAATGTTTGTGAAAATGGATGCACGTAGAGAGCTAGCACCACATAATTTTCAGCATTGAAATTGCCATTTATAAAAACGAGATCGGTTTTGCGGTTTTCTGCTATTCCAGCCCAAACCATTACTGTCGAACCGCTGGATGCGTGGACTTCCTGGACACATCTTAGATGTTTAGCGTTTCCTGGGCGACGATATACCCTCATTTAGTATCGCTAGAGCTAGAGCTCGATTTCCGTGACAGGTCTGTGGCCATCGGATCGGTCGACGTGCACGTCGACTGTGCACGTCGACCGTGCACGTTCGGTTTGGGGACAAACAAACAGACCAACAGTTTGGGGACAAACAACGGGACCATCAGCATTCTGTAGCCTCGATGCGTTCTCTTCACGTCTTTTGTTACATGGATGGATCGGTCTCGACGCCGAGCGGTACAACGCCCTCGGTCCGGGTGCCGCTCGGACGGATCACCAGTGTCACAATGACGCCTCCAGAGTCTGCTAATTACGCTTCGACAAGCACCGAAATTCTCATCAGCTCCTTACATCTCTTCCGCGGTAAAACGACGACACGCCATTACCCATCAAAGACTCGTGGACCATCATTCGCGACACACAGCCGATGATCACTGCGGTTACTAATATTTTTTTCTCGAAATAAAACTAGGGCAATGAAAAGTAGCAGGAAAGAGACAAAGGTTAAAGGTATAATTATAAGTATAATTTTAGACCGGGAAGTCCGGCGTCCTCGATGACAGAAGCGGGAATGTCATCCCAGCTGAGATGTAATAATGTGCGCTTGTGTGTGCAGCCGTGGGTGGAGTGGTTCAGCAGTAATAATGTGCGCTTGTGTGGGCAGCCGTGGGTGGAGTGGTTCAGCAGTAATAATGTGCGCTTGTGTGGGCAGCCGTGGGTGGAGTGGTTCAGCAGTAATAATGTGCGCTTGTGTGGGCAGCCGTGGGTGGAGTGGTTCAGTAGTAATAATGTGCGCTTGTGTGGGCAGCCGTGGGTGGAGTGGTTCAGCAGTAATAATGTGCGCTTGTGTGTGCAGCCGTGGGTGGAGTGGTTCAGCAGTAATAATGTGCGGTTGTGTGGGCAGCCGTGGGTGGAGTGGTTCAGCAGTAATAATGTGCGGTTGTGTGGGCAGCCGTGGGTGGAGTGGTTCAGCAGTAATAATGTGCGGTTGTGTGGGCAGCCGTGGGTGGAGTGGTTCAGCAGTAATAATGTGCGGTTGTGTGGGCAGCCGTGGGTGGAGTGGTTCAGCAGTAATAATGTGCGGTTGTGTGGGCAGCCGTGGGTGGAGTGGTTCAGCAGTAATAATGTGCGGTTGTGTGGGCAGCCGTGGGTGGAGTGGTTCAGCAGTAATAATGTGCGGTTGTGTGGGCAGCCGTGGGTGGAGTGGTTCAGCAGTAATAATGTGCGGTTGTGTGGGCAGCCGTGGGTGGAGTGGTTCAGCAGTAATAATGTGCGGTTGTGTGGGCAGCCGTGGGTGGAGTGGTTCAGCAGTAATAATGTGCGCTTGTGTGGGCAGCCGTGGGTGGAGTGGTTCAGCAGTAATAATGTGCGGTTGTGTGGGCAGCCGTGGGTGGAGTGGTTCAGCAGTAATAATGTGCGGTTGTGTGGGCAGCCGTGGGTGGAGTGGTTCAGCAGTAATAATGTGCGGTTGTGTGGGCAGCCGTGGGTGGAGTGGTTCAGCAGTAATAATGTGCGGTTGTGTGGGCAGCCGTGGGTGGAGTGGTTCAGCAGTAATAATGTGCGGTTGTGTGGGCAGCCGTGGGTGGAGTGGTTCAGCAGCCAGGTGTTGGCGACGCCGGTGCGCGCCTTCCCGGAACACAAGCGCTCCTTCCTGCCGTCGCGCGGCGAGCGGGCCCAGGTGGCGCGGCTAGTGCACGCGCTCAAGATGGGCTGGCTCAAGACGCGCAAGCAACTCGCAGAGGAACGCAGGAACAACAAGGTAACCGCTGAACTTCACGAGCCCCCGACGGAAAGCATCCATGTACTTGTATTTACTCGCCGATAATGCAGCTTTCCGTAATAGGTGAATGGATTTTTAAAACCGGCCAAATACTTACCGAGTTTATCTTTTATTATCCCGAGTTTCTTATTATCTGTCGCTACAAATCCTATTACTTTCACATAATACAATAACACGGTCGGTCGTAAACCCGATCTGGAAATTTTAGAATTTCCGGTCGGATTAAGTTCCGAAATCCGAAGTTCGGGGTCCGAGCGCGAAGTTGAGTTGAATCCCGATGATCGCGAATCCCAATGATCGCGGTTCACCGCCGCGATCCAAGTTCAAAACTAGGATCGGGACGGTGAGTCCGCGGGTGGAGCCATTAGATGGTGATCGAATGGAGGGTTGGGTGTTGCGTTAGGAGAAGAAGTTCTACAACCTGTGGGGTTCCCGCGGCGACTCGGAGGGACAGGAGGGACAGGACGGACGACACGGTGTGCACCGACACATCCCGGCGCCGCGCCGCGCGCTGCCCGCGCACGCCGAGAGCTACAACCCGCCGCCGGAGTATCTGCTCGATAACAAGGAGGTACGTCACCCTTCCCTTGCCGTTCTTTCTGTCGCGCTACGCTTTTAATATTAAACAAACCTAATATTTAGAAAAGAGAAGACTTAGGCTGAAAACTTTCATTCCAACGCTCGGCGAAGCGATAAGTCTGAAGTTTTGGTGTTTTTTCGTTACGGTCCGGAACGAATCGATTATTCCTGAGGATGTCGAATTCCCGTGGACGGGTGTGTGCGCTCATTATACGCTTTATGCTCACGCCGAGATCGGACGTGCCCAATAATTTATTCAAACTAATAAACAAAAACTGACCTAGTTTTAACTCAGCAGTCGTGCTACGTAATGACAGTGTGTGATTTTAATTATGTTTTGATTTGGTTTAATATCTAAGTCGAATACATCCTTTCATCATGGACAACCCTTTTAACCGAAGCAATAAAGTGGCTCGCAATCCCCCGCCCAACCTATACCGACGTCTTCACCGCGACCTCAGACCGAGACCAAGATATGAAGAGACCATAGCAACCGTGTCTACGACGGAGATTCAGAAATGGATGGCCTCTATCGAACAGTGCCTTAATGAAGTTTCTACAATAGCTAATGAGGGAAAACTTAGAAGCTGAAGCTGCGAATAAGTAATCTATGCAGAAAGGTATCCCATGGCTCATTACAAATGGCAGTTGAATACCAAGCCCTGAAGTCAAAGGCTATACAAGTCCAAACCTACGCAAAATTCCTCAATAAAAAGGAAGACTTATCGGTGTGCCTACAAGACCTGCAACAAAGCGTAAGGGAATGGTCGCAACCGACACCGAACCGACCTCTTTTGCCGACATGGTTAAAAAGAGTACCAATTCCTTTATCCGGCCATCAAATCCGAGCTCTGTTGTAATCTATCCCAAGGATAAGCTCAAGACCAGCGACGACACCAAAACGTTGGTACATAAAATTATCCGCCCCGAGGAGTTGAAGTTACATGTGCGAGGACTACGAAAGACCAGAAATGGTGGTGTCATAATCAGCACAGACACCAAAGATGACATCGAAAAGCTAAAAAAATCTGTCCAACTTACTACAGCTGACCTTACTATTGACGAACCACACAAGCGCAGGCCACGTATAGTGGTAATTGGAGTTCCGTCAACCATGCAGGAGCGGGAGTTCTACAAGTGCCTTTACGAACAGAATGTGTGCAGTAAGCTTTCAGATATGACTAAAGATGAATTCCTGTCATCTATTAATCTTAGCCATAAATCAGGCAGGAAGGGAGCTGAATCCTGCAACTACATTATTGAGGTCTCAGCCATCATTCGAAAGGCCCTTATAAACCAAGATCGTGTCTTCGTGAAAAAACTAAAAAACACGCTTTATATAATAGATAACCAAACTAACAAATAGAAAATAAAAAGTGTCGTGTCGTAAAATAAATGTGGTGGTCAGTCAGTGTAAACCTGTCGAAACGTCGGGAAAAATAGGTAAATAAACGCGATAAATACCCGTAAATATGTATGTCGGCGCGAGAACTAACAGTTAAATGATTGAACTGTTAAGTTAATGTTTAAACCAATAGATACTGATTTGTATAACCTAAGTAATTGTAAAAAACGAGCTAAGGTACAAAGTGCTTGTTCAAAACAACATTCCGTGCAAATCTTGTTTTGAACAGGTAAACAAGGCCTTGATTTTCGTATAAATACAACCGGCCGACAGCGCACAGCTCAGTCGAGTGCGAACTGTCGGAGCGGTCGGATCTCTTGAACATTGTGAAGAAGTGAATAAACGGCTACGGTGAACAAGATTGTTTTACTTCGTCAAGCATGAGCGACCATCCTGATGATGAGAGTAGTGACGTCAGCATTGCTGACGTCACGCTTTTTAAAAATAATCAGGGCATCGGTCCTCCGTCATCAGAAGTGGGATTGGGACGACTCTCAATCCCAACCACTTCCTCATCAGCTCATCCACCACCTGATGATCAGCAAGAACCAGTCTCTGTACAAATACCGCTACCTACTACGTCATCGAGTGCTGCGGTGGGATCTGCAACACAACAAAGCATACTTCAAAGTATGCAGTCAAGCATGCCGATACCTTATTCAACCATGGGTGGGGTACCACCACAATTTTTGTTACAGATGATGGAAATGATGCAGACAATGTCGGAGCGTTTGTGTGCTCCACCTACCGAGTCTAAGATGAAGATCAAGGACGTTTATCTTCCATCGTTCGATCCTGATACCAACATTGGTGTACGCGAATGGTGCCAGCATATAGACAAGGCAATCAAAACATACGGACTTAATGATTTCGATGTTCGCATGAAGGTTTGCAGCTTAATGAAAGGACGAGCAAAAATGTGGGTCGACGACTGGATGGTGACCACATCTTCATGGAATGAACTGCGTGAGAACCTAGTCACCACCTTCGAGCCCGAAAACAGGTACTCCCGTGATATCATCCGTTTCCGGGAACATGTTTATGACTCTTCAATAGATATTGCCGAGTTCCTGTCACGTGCCTGGGTTTTGTGGAGAAGGCTGACTAAAGACAACCTTGACAACGAACATGCTGTTGAAGCTGTGATTGGATGCGTCAATGATGAACGTTTGCGTATCGAACTATTGAACGCCAGAGCAACTTCCGTTCCCGAACTTATTTCGGTCGCATCTTCAATTCGTAAAAAGCGACCTCATTCAAGTATGAACTCTGCTCTTCCCAATAAACGTCCAAGATGGGACCCAACGCAATCATCATCAAGCTGTCGCATCTGTAAGAAGGCCAACCATTCTACAGACAACTGTAGGTTTAAAACAGCAATGACCGGAACTGAATCTAGCAACAAGAATGCTAAAGTACCTAGCTTGCCAGAGATTCCGCGGCAACAGACTTGCACGTACTGCAAGAAACCTGGTCATACATATGAGGTATGCTACAAGCGGGAACGCTCATTGACATCGAACGTGAACTGTGTAGCCGGAACAAAGCTGGCGCCTATCGTCATTATAATAGGCGATAAAACCATACAAGCGGTTTTTGACAGCGGGGCAGAGTGTTCAATTATTAGAGAATCTGTTGCTGCTGCTTTACCTGGAAAAAGAAGTCAAGCTGTTAATTATTTGAAGGGAGTTGGACATTTCCCTGCATTGTCTCTGACCAAGCTCATGACTATTTGTATCATCGACTCCATCAGAGTAGAACTACAGTTTTATATACTTCCAGATAATGAAATGTCCACCGATGTTTTGGTCGGTATGGATTTGATCCATGGTACAAACCTCAGTATGATTATCACGTCAAGTGGAACGAAACTGATCCATCAAGCATCAGTCAATCACATAAGCACCAATAGTCCAATCTTCAACAATTTGGATACCGATCTAACAAACGATGATGATGTCACACAACTACGCGCACTCTTGATCAAATATGAACACCTATTTATCCATGGATATCCGAAGACGAGGGTTAAAACCGGCGAGCTGGAGATCAGACTTAAGAACCCCAATAAATACGTGGAACGCAGGCCATATCGACTTAGCCCTGTAGAGCGGGAGAAAGTTCGTACTATCATCAAGGAACTACTGGTCAACAACATTATTCGTGAGAGTAAGTCTCCTTACTCAAGCCCCATCATCCTGGTCAAGAAAAAGAACGGCGATGACCGCCTCTGCGTAGATTTCCGAGAACTAAACACGAATACTTTGCGCGATCATTATCCGCTTCCACTGATTTCTGATCAGATCGATCAGCTAGCTAATGGCCGTTTCTACATAAGTTTAGACATGGCAGCTGGCTTCCATCAAATACCGATTTCTGAAACCTCAATAGAGAAGACTGCTTTCGTCACGCCAGACGGTCTAAATGAATATTTAACAATGCCATTTGGATTGAGCAATGCTTGCTCTGTTTATCAACGATGCATCAACCGGGCGTTATTTCCACTTCTAGGAACCGTAGCGCAGGTATATGTTGATGACGTATTGAGTAAATGCGTGGGTTTTCACGAAGGATTGTCAAACCTCGAGCAGATCCTAATAGCTCTTCAAGATTCGGGCTTTTCTATCAACGCTGACAAATGCAGTTTCTTCAAACGATCCATTGAATATTTAGGAAACGTGGTATCTGACGGACAAGTAAGACCAAGTCCACGGAAAGTCGAAGCTCTCGTCAAAGCACCAGTTCCAAAAACTGTCAAACAAGTGCGACAGTTTAACGGTTTGGCGGGATACTTCAGGAAGTACATTCCAGACTTCTCCCGAATCATGGTGCCTTTATATGAGTTAACAAAGCAAGGTGTCAAATGGCAATGGGAAGACAAGCATGACAGAGCACGAAACACGATCATAGAATGTCTGACATCTGCTCCAGTGTTAACTCTGTTTCAAGAAGAAGCACCTATACAGCTATATACCGATGCAAGTAGCCTTGGATTTGGCGCAGTTCTGGTTCAGGTAATCAAGGGACGTCAACATGCAGTAGCGTTTATGAGTATGAGAACCACCGATGCAGAAAGCCGTTATCATTCATATGAATTAGAGACTTTGGCGGTAGTACGCGCCATTAAGCACTTTCGACAATATCTTTACGGTCGTAAATTCACTGTGATAACGGACTGCAATGCACTCAAAGCATCTAAACACAAGAAGGACCTGTTACCAAGGATTCACCGCTGGTGGGCATTCCTACAAAATTATGATTTTGAAGTGGAATACCGTAAAGGTGAGCGACTACAACATGCTGATTTCTTCAGTCGAAATCCAAGGGAACTAGCCGTCAATGTCATGACCAAAGATTTCGATTGGCTCAAAGTTGAACAGCGGAGAGATGAAGAACTAAGACCAATAATGGATACCTTAAGAGAAGATAACCTAGTTGAAGGGTACGTCTTAGAAAATGATGTTCTGAGGAAGAACGTTCAAGACCCTGTCTCCGGTCCTCAGCTCCGCACGGTGGTACCAAAATCCTTTCAATGGAGCATCATCAACTCTTTTCACACCGCACTTAAACACCCTGGCTGGGACAAGACACTGCAGAAAATCAAGGAAACCTACTGGTTCAATAAAATGAGTTCAATAATTCGAAGATTTGTCGACAACTGCGTGGTATGTCGGACATCAAAAGGGACGTCAGGTGCGGTTCAAGCACAGTTGCATCCCATACAGAAACCAACAGCTGCTTTTCAAGTTATTCATATGGATATAACAGGGAAGCTGGGAATTCCAAATGATCAACAGTATGTCATCGTAACTATTGACGCCTTCACGAAATATGTTTTATTCTATTTCGCTACAAACAAAAATCCACATAGCACACTTGCCGCCTTGAAACGAACTGTGCACCTATTTGGGACCCCGGTGCAAATCATCGTCGATGGAGGAAGAGAGTTCCTGGGCGAGTTCAAAGACTACTGTCAAGGTACAGGAATAAATATGCACGCTATAGCACCAGGAGTTAGCCGAGCGAACGGTCAAGTAGAAAGAGTAGTGGCAACTCTGAAGAACGCATTGATAATGATCAAAAACTATGAACCAGAACCATGGCACACTACCCTTGAAGAACTCCAACTGGCTATGAATTGTACACCACATCGTGTTACTGGAGTAGCCCCGCTAACACTCATCACTCAGCGGAAACATTGTGTACCTCCTGACCTCCTAAAGCTGGTGGATATTGATACTCAAACTATCAATGTCGAAGTTCTCACTCAGCATATACAACAGAGGATGTCTCAATATAGTGAACAAGACAGACAACGCTTTAACCTACGCAAAGCCAAAATTCGTCACTTTGAGAGAGGAGACTATGTCTTAATTAAAAACAATCCTCGTAACCAAACTTCTTTGGACCTAAAATTCAGCGAACCATTTGAGATTTGCAAGCTATTGGACAATGACCGCTATTTGGTGAAAAGAGTTGTCGGCAGAGGGCGCCCTAGGAAAGTCGCTCACGATCAACTCCGTCGTGCTCCACAACCTGGTGATCAAGAAACCGTGTCGGCGCGGGATGAGTCACCAGCTCCACGAGAAACCACTGCGGCATCACTTCACTCCGGGCCTTCTACGTCACGTGAAGGGTTACCACCACCACCGAACTAAACAACTAAGAACCACGGGCACTTCATCTGATTAAAACTGCGAGTATCTGAATTGATTACATACTCATAACAATTAACTTCCATTAAACATACTTTACGAGACCCTCCGAGAACCTCCGAGACCCTCCGAGACTCTCCGAGACCCTCCGAGACCCTCCGAGACCCTCCGAGACCCTCCGAGACCCTCCGAGACCCTCCGAGACTCACCGAGACTCTCCGAGACCCTCCGAGACCCTCCGAGACCCTCCGAGACCCACCGAGAACCGCCGAGACCCGCCGAGAATCACCACATACGCCAAATTTGTCGTTTATTATTAGGCAATGTCTATTGCTTACAAATACCAAACTCAGAGCAAATAACTCTCATTTTTCAGACAAACACAAGAAGGCTGGTGCAGAGCACGCACCGCCTGTCAGTATGGCCGTGTCGGCGCGAGAACTAACAGTTAAATGATTGAACTGTTAAGTTAATGTTTAAACCAATAGATACTGATTTGTATAACCTAAGTAATTGTAAAAAACGAGCTAAGGTACAAAGTGCTTGTTCAAAACAACATTCCGTGCAAATCTTGTTTTGAACAGGTAAACAAGGCCTTGATTTTCGTATAAATACAACCGGCCGACAGCGCACAGCTCAGTCGAGTGCGAACTGTCGGAGCGGTCGGATCTCTTGAACATTGTGAAGAAGTGAATAAACGGCTACGGTGAACAAGATTGTTTTACTTCGTCAAGCATGAGCGACCATCCTGATGATGAGAGTAGTGACGTCAGCATTGCTGACGTCACGCTTTTTAAAAATAATCAGGGCATCGGTCCTCCGTCATGTATAATAAAAAGAAAATAAATTTTAATAAATGTAAGTAAGAAAAAAGTGTTTTATTTAAAAAGCTTTTTAAAGTATTCTCGAAATGATAATCCTTCTTCTGATATCTGTCAATGAAATATTTATAACTATTGACACCATGCACACCACGCTTTTTTTTGAAATAAAAATTTTTTTTCTTACTTACATTTATTAAAATTTATTTTAACTTTTTTAGTTTGGTTTTCTATATAAAGCGTGTTTTTTAGTTTTTTTAAACTATTATTTATTTTTTACTGACGCTTTGCGTGGTTTTCGTGCAGGCGGGAGGCGGTGCACGCGTCTGCGTCGTTTTTAACTCATTAGGTTCACATTGGTGGTTAGATATTTAATAGTATTAAATATCTGTCCATCTGTTTAATGTTTTGTAATGGATTTCCGTAAAGTCACGCCTGAATCGATGAATCATCTGCCTCTTGTACTTTTCTATTTGTATTATTAGTTCGCTTCTACAGTGCCAGCTCCGTGTGGACATTCCGAGTTTTGATCGATAGGTTCATGCTATGTGATAATTTTGAAAATGTTCGTTAACTGAAATGAAACGGCTATCTCCTTCGTGCGTTCCTTTATTTCAACGTCCACTACACTCTTCGGTCACATAACCCTATCGAGAACTGCCGTCGCTCGATAGCGTGCCTCGTCGTTGCGATCCTTTGCCCGTCTACCGTGCCGGGCAAAAATAAATCGAGATAGTTATTAATCTAATAAAATGGAAAAGGAAATTAAGCAAATAAACGCTTTTATAAATTTAAAATCACCAGAGTTAAAAGCAGAATAAAAATAATTATAAAATTTGAAATCATCGCATGTCGGTAAGGAAACGAGTCTGAGCTCGAGAATGAACATAAGCTACATTTTAGGTGAGCACCGCGCGCGGCTCGGGCAGCAGCCAGGGTAACATAACGCGCGTAACACGCCTCGTTCCTCCCGATACAGATGAAGGAGTGGAACAAGTTGTCGGAGACGCCGTGGAAGCGCAAGTACACGTTCCTGCCGACGCAGCACGCCAGCCTGCGCGCCGTGCCCGCCTACAGCCGCTACGTGCGCGAGCGGTTCCTGCGCTGTCTCGACCTCTACCTCGCACCGCGCGCCATCAAGATGCGGGTGAGTACTCCCCCTCCCCCTCCCCTCGTCCCTCGTCCCTCGCCACTCGAGCCGACCCTAACGCGGACTGCGTCGGGTGTGTTGCAGCTGACGATAACGGCGGACTCGCTGGTCCCGCGACTGCCGTCTCCCCGCGACCTGCAGCCCTTCCCGACGCAGCAGGCGTTAGAGTTCCGCGGACACGGCGCCTGCGTGCGCAGCGCAGACTTCGACCCGAGCGGACAGTACGTCGTCTCCGGCTCGGACGACAACACGGTCAAAGGTAAACTCGAAAGCTGGGGCTTTCTGTTGTTGCGATCGCGGCGGGTCTCGCTGGAAAACTTTTCATTTCGTGAACGCGACGAACCCGCTGTGGAAATGGTGATTTTTGTCTAAAAGACGACGGTGCGATTGTATTGTATGGGACGATGTATCACCTGAAATATTTGGGACATTAATTTTTCCACTGACGCAAGTATAAAAGAGTCCTGTTGATAAACTTTTGTTGAAGTTTATCTTGTCTAAAAAAAGCTGTTGTCCCGTTGTGTAATTCTCGCTGTAAGGAACTTCCTGGACCTCGCCATAGCTTTTGACACCGTTTCTATTCCTAAATTTAAAACTGTAGGTGTCAGATATGAGGTACTCCGCTAAAACTCTTCAGAACCTATAAGAACATCCCCGATGCGTAAGGGTTTCTGATATACTCAGCGGTAGTGGAGATAAGAAAAATACGACCTTTGGTGTTCCACAAGGAAGGGTTTTAGGACGCACGTTCTTGATAAATGACTTTTATAATCTTAAAGTAGATCAAGGCACATGCTCTCTTTTTTTCGGCTGATATCGAAAAAAACAAGTCTGCATTCGAGCGTAACTTGATTTCGATGTTGTAAATAAATGGCTTCTGCACAGCTTCACTAATATTAAATGCAGATACGACAAATTATATCGTTTTCTCCATGTCAATCGAGTGAGGGAGTTCAAAAAATATACCTTTCTCCAAAGTAGCAACTTCCTGCTCCTTCAGTTTTTTCATTTGCCTTCTATAGCAATCCTGACAAATGGACAGTTATTTACGATGAATATAGTACTAAAACAGCACACAGACCGCGTTAAAGCACCGAACTTAGTAACAAAAGACGGAAGGCTAGTTCGAACAGGCTCGCACACCATACACGTAACCGTCTCCAATATTAAAATAAACGAGTTATTCTCGCAACCTTCGCTTAATACGCAGGATTTACGGTCGCATTACGTTTACCTACATGTAATTAAAATCGCGGTTCGGGATCCGTCTCGCAAACTTTGCGGGTGCAGTGTGGGAGAGCCAGTCCGGTCGCTGCCTGCGGACGCTGCGGTTCCCGAGCGCCGTGAGCCGCGTGGCCTGGATCCCCGTGGCCGGGCTGAGTCTCGTGGCCGTGGCTTGCGGGAGTCGGCTCCTGCTGGTCAACCCGGGCGCCGACATCGGCTGCCACCGCGTGGCCACCGCCACCGACGCACTGCTGGACCGTCCGCCGCCGCACCACGACGTCTGCAGTGAGTGCACTCCTTGCACGAGACCTCCGGGTCTGCAGTCCCTCTCCTAGACTGTCCTGATGTTGCTTGTCGTTACCGCAGTGGACGAGCGCACTCGGAGCTGCGTGACGTGGGACTCGCCGAGCGAGGGGGAGCGCGCGCGCGGCGTGAGGCTGGCGCTCACGCACTTCAAGCCGCTCTCGCACGTGAGTGTAGCCTCGCCGAACAAATCGCACATCGACGTTAACTTTCCTACCTTATCCCGATGACATTTGGAGATTCCAAGATATTTATTTGCCAAAACGTGCGCCCGGAAGCATCCCAAGCTTTACGGAATGCAAGGTAGTAATACGTATCCAAAATATCTAAAAATCTACTCTTATCCGATTACCCGCTTTTAAAATGAATACATCGAAGGCGTTACGTAAAAAGCGGATGAAAAATTGAACCTACATCGAGGAGCACGGTCGATCCGAATGAGCTTTTGCCTCAGGTGAGCTGGCACGCGCGCGGCGACTACCTGGCGGTGACGCTGCAGGACGCGGCCTCCCGCTCCGTGCTGGTGCACCAGCTGTCGCGGCGCCGCTCGCAGCTGCCCTTCGCGCGCGCCAAGGGCCTCGTGCAGTGCGCGCTCTTCCATCCCACCAAGCCCGTGCTGTTCGTGGCCACGCAACGCGCCGTGCGGGTGTACGACCTCGTGAAGCAGGAGCTGGTCCGCAAGCTGCTGGCGGGCGCACAGTGCATCTCCTGCATGGCGCCGCATCCCGCCGGGGACAACCTGCTGCTCGGCTCCTACGACAGGAAGTGCATCTGGTGAGTGCCCCGTCCCGCGCCCGTCCCGCGCCCGGCCCCGACGCCTGCCTGACGGCTTCCTGACGCGTTGCAGGTTCGACCTGGAGCTGTCGGCCAAGCCGTACCAGACGCTGCGACTGCACGGCGGCGCGGTGCGCTCCGTGGCCTTCCACCGCCGCTACCCGCTGTTCGCGTCCGCCGGGGACGACCCGCGCGTGCTCGTCTCGCACGCAATGGTCTACAAGTGAGTGTGTCCCGCGCCTCAAGCAGCTCGCCCCATGGTCTACAAGTGAGTGTGTCCCGCGCCTCAAGCAGCTCGCCCCATGGTCTACAAGTGAGTGTGTCCCGCGCCTCAAGCAGCTCGCCCCATGGTCTACAAGTGAGTGTGTCCCGCGCCTCAAGCAGCTCGCCCCATGGTCTACAAGTGAGTGTGTCCCGCGCCTCAAGCAGCTCGCCCCATGGTCTACAAGTGAGTGTGTCCCGCGCCTCAAGCAGCTCGCCCCATGGTCTACAAGTGAGTGTGTCCCGCGCCTCAAGCAGCTCGCCCCATGGTCTACAAGTGAGTGTCCCGCGCCTCAAGCAGCTCGCCCCATGGTCTACAAGTGAGTGTGTCCCGCGCCTCAAGCAGCTCGCCCCATGGTCTACAAGTGAGTGTGTCCCGCGCCTCAAGCAGCTCGCCCCATGGTCTACAAGTGAGTGTGTCCCGCGCCTCAAGCAGCTCGCCCCATGGTCTACAAGTGAGTGTGTCCCGCGCCTCAAGCAGCTCGCCCCATGGTCTACAAGTGAGTGTGTCCCGCGCCTCAAGCAGCTCGCCCCATGGTCTACAAGTGAGTGTGTCCCGCGCCTCAAGCAGCTCGCCCCATGGTCTACAAGTGAGTGTGTCCCGCGCCTCAAGCAGCTCGCCCCATGGTCTACAAGTGAGTGTCCCGCGCCTCAAGCAGCTCGCCCCATGGTCTACAAGTGAGTGTGTCCCGCGCCTCAAGCAGCTCGCCCCATGGTCTACAAGTGAGTGTGTCCCGCGCCTCAAGCAGCTCGCCCCATGGTCTACAAGTGAGTGTGTCCCGCGCCTCAAGCAGCTCGCCCCATGGTCTACAAGTGAGTGTGTCCCGCGCCTCAAGCAGCTCGCCCCATGGTCTACAAGTGAGTGTGTCCCGCGCCTCGAGCAGCTCGCCCCATGGTCTACAAGTGAGTGTGTCCCGCGCCTCAAGCAGCTCGCCCCATGGTCTACAAGTGAGTGTGTCCCGCGCCTCAAGCAGCTCGCCCCATGGTCTACAAGTGAGTGTGTCCCGCGCCTCAAGCAGCTCGCCCCATGGTCTACAAGTGAGTGTGTCCCGCGCCTCGAGCAGCTCGCCCCATGGTCTACAAGTGAGTGTGTCCCGCGCCTCAAGCAGCTCGCCCCATGGTCTACAAGTGAGTGTGTCCCGCGCCTCAAGCAGCTCGCCCGAGAGACGCACGTGACTAACGGCCTGGGCGCGCGTGTGTTGCAGCGACCTGCTGCAGAACCCGCTGCTGGTCCCGCTGAAGGCGCTGCCCGGGCCGGCGCGGCGGGACGCGCTCTGCGTGCTGCAGGTGGTGTGGCACCCGGCGCAGCCCTGGCTGCTGGCCGCCGGCGCCGACTCTACCCTGCGCCTCTACTGCTGACCGGCGCGGCCCTGGCTGCTGGCCGCCGGCGCCGACTCTACCCTGCGCCTCTACTGCTGACCGGCGCGGCCCTGGCTGCTGGCCGCCGGCGCCGACTCTACCCTGCGCCTCTACTGCTGACCGGCGCGGCCCTGGCTGCTGGCCGCCGGCGCCGACTCTACCCTGCGCCTCTACTGCTGACCGGCGCGGCCCTGGCTGCTGGCCGCCGGCGCCGACTCTACCCTGCGCCTCTACTGCTGACCGGCGCGGCCCTGGCTGCTGGCCGCCGGCGCCGACTCTACCCTGCGCCTCTACTGCTGACCGGCGCGGCCCTGGCTGCTGGCCGCCGGCGCCGACTCTACCCTGCGCCTCTACTGCTGACCGGCGCGGCCCTGGCTGCTGGCCGCCGGCGCCGACTCTACCCTGCGCCTCTACTGCTGACCGGCGCAGCCCTGGCTGCTGGCCGCCGGCGCCGACTCTACCCTACGCCTCTACTGCTGACCGGCGCCACCTACACTCGTGTCACGTTTGCTCCACAATAAACGTTCATCTTATCGACACCTTATGTGATATTTTCTTTCTCTATAAGATTCCTTTTACGTGATGTACCCCGTCCCTCTAGTATAGATCGGACGATGGGTGACGGGCGCCGAGCTGCATCATTGTTTGTAGATTATTTAAGTAAGAATAACAACAACGCTAAACCCCGTGTATTGTACATTTTTATGTTCGTAATCCAGTTTAAATAATCAATCAAAATATGTTATATATCCCTATTAAACCACTTTTACTCAAAAACTTTAATTTATGTTTAATTATTTATAGATCTTGTGTCGCATGACACAATAGAATTGTACCCTAAGTTACGTACCATGTTAATTCCTTAACTTTTTATTAGCGTGCCGTTTAGAACAAGTCTCTAGAAAGTTTTACTCCCAAGCTCCCAAACTTCAGAGGCAAACCGAAGGAGAATCATTTCTGGTAACATAGTCGCCTTCGGTAACGTTTATATAATCTTTGATTGCCAGTGTTCCATTCTCTGATAAACTTCCAAGCTAATAAATAATATTAATATTGAGGTACCATCATATTTTAGCTGATTTCCTCAGGTTTTGACGGCTAGATTGAGCGAATAATGTGGTTATTAGTAGACGATCCTTATTAAATTCACATATTAGGTAAAGGTATAGTAAGCAAAGAGTACCTATGCAATATAATATATAGTTTGTTGCAGTGACAAATAAAATTGATCATTATTAAAAAAACCATGGAAGTGAAACCTTTTATTTTCTCGATACAGTTTGAGGAAACGGTGCATGCAGCTTGAATCTTACCAGTTCCACACTCATAGCGCATACATTTGTACACATTATGCAGTCCAAACACAACACATAATTTGTGTACGGTAGGTACTTACAACAAAGGTTTGTGCACCTACTCATTCTCATTCTCAAACCTAAGTAGGTACATGGAAATGGGATGTCGATTGGATTGCGTGCGTGCCCACAACACTCGCAGCATTGCCACGTTATGGCAATGGAAATTCGCTGCCCGAAATAGAAGCCAACATTCCGGTCACACGTGGTCTCGGATCATGATGTAGTACATATTTGCGTCGTTTGAGAGACTGCTAAAGTTGATGTCCCGGAGTGCCATTGATGCGCCAGCAAGTTGCGACGGTGCAAGGGTATTTACAGTAACATCCCATATCAATGACCGTCCATCTTCACGGGTTGAGTGTCATGCCATCGGGACTTTTGCCGATGGACTTTTCGGGATCATCACGCATCATACCGCTTGGTCTGTGACAGTGACCCTGACAATAGCCCAACGAATGTTAACATTAATTACGAGTAAGTTAAAGTATGATATAAAGTATGTATAAGTATAAAGTCCTTCGTCCAAAGGACAAACATAAAACGTGACATTGGCGAAATTGTGGCCCCTTCCACAAAAGCCACTAACCAAGAATGGAATTGACACGATCAGCACTTCTAGCACACGTTCTAGAGCGTGGTGACCAAAACGGTCTGCGTCACACCACACCACACCACACCACATTGAAATCGATCTGCCATTTGACAAGGTGAACCTAACATAGAGTATTTTCTTTATTTATTTTGAATATGTTGTTTTTGAAAAGTGTAGGTAGTTTAAAGGCTAAACATGCAGCCAAACCAAAATCCTGGTTCGCACTTCCGAGGCACTAAAGAGGCGAGCGCGCTCTGTTGAGCAGCTCTACATAGGTACCTATACCTATAAAAGTTTCTTCCGTTCCAGCTCGCAGAGAGTCGGTCTCCGCGGCCTCTGTAAGTCAGTAAAAACTAAAGAGACAGACACATAAATTCATAAGATTTAACGTGGGAGAAAATGAGATAGAAAGCATTATAGGTAGGTATTCATGTATTCATGGCCAGTAACAAAAAAAATTTGCTAGGGGAAGGTGGTATGAGATAATCCCTCTAAGGAAGAATGCTCGTAAATCCGAGGATATATCTGTTTCGCCCATTTCTAGAAGCTCCTGCTTACTGCCAGACTTCGTCACTCTTCATAAACTAATAGTTATACAGACAGAGTCTACTTAGTACACTTGTACCTACTTCCAGTTTAAAATAAAACAAGGTGTTTTACATAATCTTGGAACTTATTTATTCGCTAATACTCTGAACACAACCTTACTGGACAGTGGCGAGCTAACGAATGCCCGACCGACCATCTTGTTCCCGATACCGTCACGACATTTTTGAGACGTAAACATCGCTCGGTATTCCGAATAATGCCGAGCGGACACGAAATGACGTAGTTGTTTTGTAGCGGAAGTTAGATATTTAAAATAAATAAAACGGTAGATAATCGTTAACAAATCTAATCTTAATGTTAAAGCAGTTTTTAACATTAAGATGAGAAGCAGTGTTTTCTCAATCGCAATCTTATCCGCTACCCGATTGGTATGGATAGGCTGAAAATTAACGTACCTACATCCATCAACAATGCATATAAAACAGATCCATGGTTACCCTTTTGGACCGGACGAATACACACTTACCCTAGGTACCCTACTCACTCTTGTCACACACACTACAGCTACACTATACACACATACACGTCAATCGCCAAGCACGCCACACACACAACACAACTAAGAGCCTGTCCAGATGAAGCGTTTTACGCGCGAGTGCCCTCGCGCGTTTTAGTTTGTATTGCGTCCAGATGCCGCGTTTTACGTGCGCTCCTACGCGCGTTGTGTATGTGAGGGATTCAGGGACAGTTATAAAATTATAATTATAACAGTTATAATTTTTTTTTAATATTACCCTTTCGTTTTCTTTTATTTTATTATAGCATTTGAACATAACATAATTAATTATAATTACTAACTATTTTTTAGTTGTACGAAATATAATAAAATATAATAAAAAAGTTTGAAACAAAAGTTGTAGAAAATAAACTGATCCTAAAAAAATGAATTTATACATTTTATTGATTAATCTAATATTTCAAAAGTTATAGGCCGCGATAGAAAAAACCGGTTCATTAAATGGGCCATAAATCGTAAACGGTAAGTTTTACAAAAAAGTTTACAAGAAACAAAAGACGCGAAATTTTATCCTCTACAATAATGGTCTCCATAACTTTTGCCTTAAAGTGCATAGTTTCTGAGAAATCGGCCAAAAACCTTTTCAGGATGGCGCTTGAAGCGTCCTGGAACCTGGATCTGTCAGCATTTTGTGACTTTATGCTCAGTAAGTGATCCTAAACCTCATAAAAAAAAGAATTTGGATCGGAAATTTAGTGCAAAGTTAACCAAAAATTTACGTCTATTTTGACTGGCCTATATGACTCTATATTAGAATAATCCAAATACGCGCGAGTCCGTGGCGAGTGGACGTATTTCGTGCAAAATGGAGCTTGATAATTTTGCTTCACAAAAAGTTTCGACTATTTCTTCCCAGTTATTCCGCCTTATGACTCTATATTAGAATAATCCAAATATTCCATATCCCATGTGGCTACTCTTTTTCAACTTTGGCAATAAAAAGTCTGGACGCAGCAATGGCGCCTGAGTAACTCGAGCGGCGCTCGCGCGCGAAACGCGCGTGTCGAGAGTCCGGCACGTTACACGCGTTTTACGCGCGAGTTAGGAAACGTGCGTAGGCATCTGGACGCGATGTATATAGCTCTAGTATCTGGAGAACGAGCGAAACGCTCCATCTGGACAGGCTCTAACTAACACAACACAGTCAGTTCAGTCAGTCAGTCTTCACTTCACACGAGTCAGCCAGCAGCAGTGTTGCCAGATTAGGCGACTTATCGCCCTTTAGGCTATCTCGACAGGTGGCGGGGCGACCAAAAAATGCGATCGGCGACTGGTCGCCGTTTAGGCTATTTAAGAAATTAAAAATTATGATGTTAGGCTACATCCATCATATTTGTTTACAATTACAATAATAAGTAAAAAATAGATAAACCGGAATGTTTATTTCATTCAGTCAATGTCAGTTGATGAGAATCATTTATTTTTTAATAGAGTGAGAAGTGAATCAAATGGTAGTGGTAAGTTGGATGCATATTTCGCGGCATTTAATCAATCAATAAATGGAGGAATCCTTGATGATGTTATTTTGTTAGCAGTCGACGAGTCGACGTTTTTTTTATAATAAAAGCTTTAACCCTACATAATATAACCATTAATGGTAAAACAGTTAATAAGTCTAGCCGTTTTTACTATATTGCTTTATTGTTGTTGAAGTGAAAACTTATTTTAGCGCGGTACGCATATTTTTAGATGAGGTTAAACCTCTGGACTCGCGACACCGTTACCGAGACGCAGCCGGCTGCCGCGCTCGCCCCATTTGATTATAAACCTTAATTCACATGTTTACAGTCTACTTTTGTATGGAGAAGTTTACTGAGTTAGGTTCTTTGATATATTATCTACATTCTGAACAAAAACATAAAAGAATATTAAATGCATTATAAAGTTTCTAAAAACTAATAAAATACAATTCATAAATAAAATGCAATTCATAACCCAATAACCCAATAACCCTAGTACCCATCTAAATGTCTAACGCGCCAAAATAGGTTTCCACTTCTGTCGGCACTCCCGGAGTGCAACTCGGTTTTTATTTTATTACTGAGACTTTACAGGAAAAATAACATTACATGCTTACAGTATTCACTTTCAATATTTTAATTATCAAGGATTAGTTATGTATGTTTTATTTCCTGTTGAGTCTAAGCAAAAAATACGTTATCATAGTATTATTACCCGTATTAGGCGTATATTACGTATCTTTGAATTAAGCAATGTAGTCTAATTTATGAAATAAACCTACATTTTGGTATAAAAAAAATTGGGCGATTTTAGGCTACTTTTTGTATTTTTTTTGGCGATTTGGACCGAGCTCCATCTGGCAACACTGGCCAGCAGTCTATTCGCGCGCGCGCAGCTTGGCTCACTGTCGCGCCGGCAAATTATTACTAAAGTTTTTCGACTTTTATTTATAAATATGCCGACGACAACGTTCACTCTTGTTGCTGATATTTTTAAAGGCATAACTGAATACATAAGTTGAGTCGGTGAGTCCGCGGGTGGAGCCATTAGATGGTGATCGAATGGAGGGTTGGGTGTTGCGTTAGGAGAAGAAGTTCTACAACCTGTGGGGTTCCCGCGGCGACTCGGAGGGACAGGAGGGACAGGACGGACGACACGGTGTGCACCGACACATCCCGGCGCCGCGCCGCGCGCTGCCCGCGCACGCCGAGAGCTACAACCCGCCGCCGGAGTATCTGCTCGATAACAAGGAGGTACGTCACCCTTCCCTTGCCGTTCTTTCTGTCGCGCTACGCTTTTAATATTAAACAAACCTAATATTTAGAAAAGAGAAGACTTAGGCTGAAAACTTTCATTCCAACGCTCGGCGAAGCGATAAGTCTGAAGTTTTGGTGTTTTTTCGTTACGGTCCGGAACGAATCGATTATTCCTGAGGATGTCGAATTCCCGTGGACGGGTGTGTGCGCTCATTATACGCTTTATGCTCACGCCGAGATCGGACGTGCCCAATAATTTATTCAAACTAATAAACAAAAACTGACCTAGTTTTAACTCAGCAGTCGTGCTACGTAATGACAGTGTGTGATTTTAATTATGTTTTGATTTGGTTTAATATCTAAGTCGAATACATCCTTTCATCATGGACAACCCTTTTAACCGAAGCAATAAAGTGGCTCGCAATCCCCCGCCCAACCTATACCGACGTCTTCACCGCGACCTCAGACCGAGACCAAGATATGAAGAGACCATAGCAACCGTGTCTACGACGGAGATTCAGAAATGGATGGCCTCTATCGAACAGTGCCTTAATGAAGTTTCTACAATAGCTAATGAGGGAAAACTTAGAACAGAAGCTGCGGATAAGTAATCTATGCAGAAAGGTATCCCATGGCTCATTACAAATGGCAGTTGAATACCAAGCCCTGAAGTCAAAGGCTATACAAGTCCAAACCTACGCAAAATTCCTCAATAAAAAGGAAGACTTATCGGTGTGCCTACAAGACCTGCAACAAAGCGTAAGGGAATGGTCGCAACCGACACCGAACCGACCTCTTTTGCCGACATGGTTAAAAAGAGTACCAATTCCTTTATCCGGCCATCAAATCCGAGCTCTGTTGTAATCTATCCCAAGGATAAGCTCAAGACCAGCGACGACACCAAAACGTTGGTACATAAAATTATCCGCCCCGAGGAGTTGAAGTTACATGTGCGAGGACTACGAAAGACCAGAAATGGTGGTGTCATAATCAGCACAGACACCAAAGATGACATCGAAAAGCTAAAAAAATCTGTCCAACTTACTACAGCTGACCTTACTATTGACGAACCACACAAGCGCAGGCCACGTATAGTGGTAATTGGAGTTCCGTCAACCATGCAGGAGCGGGAGTTCTACAAGTGCCTTTACGAACAGAATGTGTGCAGTAAGCTTTCAGATATGACTAAAGATGAATTCCTGTCATCTATTAATCTTAGCCATAAATCAGGCAGGAAGGGAGCTGAATCCTGCAACTACATTATTGAGGTCTCAGCCATCATTCGAAAGGCCCTTATAAACCAAGATCGTGTCTTCGTGAAAAAACTAAAAAACACGCTTTATATAATAGATAACCAAACTAACAAATAGAAAATAAAAAGTGTCGTGTCGTAAAATAAATGTGGTGGTCAGTCAGTGTAAACCTGTCGAAACGTCGGGAAAAATAGGTAAATAAACGCGATAAATACCCGTAAATATGTATGTCGGCGCGAGAACTAACAGTTAAATGATTGAACTGTTAAGTTAATGTTTAAACCAATAGATACTGATTTGTATAACCTAAGTAATTGTAAAAAACGAGCTAAGGTACAAAGTGCTTGTTCAAAACAACATTCCGTGCAAATCTTGTTTTGAACAGGTAAACAAGGCCTTGATTTTCGTATAAATACAACCGGCCGACAGCGCACAGCTCAGTCGAGTGCGAACTGTCGGAGCGGTCGGATCTCTTGAACATTGTGAAGAAGTGAATAAACGGCTACGGTGAACAAGATTGTTTTACTTCGTCAAGCATGAGCGACCATCCTGATGATGAGAGTAGTGACGTCAGCATTGCTGACGTCACGCTTTTTAAAAATAATCAGGGCATCGGTCCTCCGTCATCAGAAGTGGGATTGGGACGACTCTCAATCCCAACCACTTCCTCATCAGCTCATCCACCACCTGATGATCAGCAAGAACCAGTCTCTGTACAAATACCGCTACCTACTACGTCATCGAGTGCTGCGGTGGGATCTGCAACACAACAAAGCATACTTCAAAGTATGCAGTCAAGCATGCCGATACCTTATTCAACCATGGGTGGGGTACCACCACAATTTTTGTTACAGATGATGGAAATGATGCAGACAATGTCGGAGCGTTTGTGTGCTCCACCTACCGAGTCTAAGATGAAGATCAAGGACGTTTATCTTCCATCGTTCGATCCTGATACCAACATTGGTGTACGCGAATGGTGCCAGCATATAGACAAGGCAATCAAAACATACGGACTTAATGATTTCGATGTTCGCATGAAGGTTTGCAGCTTAATGAAAGGACGAGCAAAAATGTGGGTCGACGACTGGATGGTGACCACATCTTCATGGAATGAACTGCGTGAGAACCTAGTCACCACCTTCGAGCCCGAAAACAGGTACTCCCGTGATATCATCCGTTTCCGGGAACATGTTTATGACTCTTCAATAGATATTGCCGAGTTCCTGTCACGTGCCTGGGTTTTGTGGAGAAGGCTGACTAAAGACAACCTTGACAACGAACATGCTGTTGAAGCTGTGATTGGATGCGTCAATGATGAACGTTTGCGTATCGAACTATTGAACGCCAGAGCAACTTCCGTTCCCGAACTTATTTCGGTCGCATCTTCAATTCGTAAAAAGCGACCTCATTCAAGTATGAACTCTGCTCTTCCCAATAAACGTCCAAGATGGGACCCAACGCAATCATCATCAAGCTGTCGCATCTGTAAGAAGGCCAACCATTCTACAGACAACTGTAGGTTTAAAACAGCAATGACCGGAACTGAATCTAGCAACAAGAATGCTAAAGTACCTAGCTTGCCAGAGATTCCGCGGCAACAGACTTGCACGTACTGCAAGAAACCTGGTCATACATATGAGGTATGCTACAAGCGGGAACGCTCATTGACATCGAACGTGAACTGTGTAGCCGGAACAAAGCTGGCGCCTATCGTCATTATAATAGGCGATAAAACCATACAAGCGGTTTTTGACAGCGGGGCAGAGTGTTCAATTATTAGAGAATCTGTTGCTGCTGCTTTACCTGGAAAAAGAAGTCAAGCTGTTAATTATTTGAAGGGAGTTGGACATTTCCCTGCATTGTCTCTGACCAAGCTCATGACTATTTGTATCATCGACTCCATCAGAGTAGAACTACAGTTTTATATACTTCCAGATAATGAAATGTCCACCGATGTTTTGGTCGGTATGGATTTGATCCATGGTACAAACCTCAGTATGATTATCACGTCAAGTGGAACGAAACTGATCCATCAAGCATCAGTCAATCACATAAGCACCAATAGTCCAATCTTCAACAATTTGGATACCGATCTAACAAACGATGATGATGTCACACAACTACGCGCACTCTTGATCAAATATGAACACCTATTTATCCATGGATATCCGAAGACGAGGGTTAAAACCGGCGAGCTGGAGATCAGACTTAAGAACCCCAATAAATACGTGGAACGCAGGCCATATCGACTTAGCCCTGTAGAGCGGGAGAAAGTTCGTACTATCATCAAGGAACTACTGGTCAACAACATTATTCGTGAGAGTAAGTCTCCTTACTCAAGCCCCATCATCCTGGTCAAGAAAAAGAACGGCGATGACCGCCTCTGCGTAGATTTCCGAGAACTAAACACGAATACTTTGCGCGATCATTATCCGCTTCCACTGATTTCTGATCAGATCGATCAGCTAGCTAATGGCCGTTTCTACATAAGTTTAGACATGGCAGCTGGCTTCCATCAAATACCGATTTCTGAAACCTCAATAGAGAAGACTGCTTTCGTCACGCCAGACGGTCTAAATGAATATTTAACAATGCCATTTGGATTGAGCAATGCTTGCTCTGTTTATCAACGATGCATCAACCGGGCGTTATTTCCACTTCTAGGAACCGTAGCGCAGGTATATGTTGATGACGTATTGAGTAAATGCGTGGGTTTTCACGAAGGATTGTCAAACCTCGAGCAGATCCTAATAGCTCTTCAAGATTCGGGCTTTTCTATCAACGCTGACAAATGCAGTTTCTTCAAACGATCCATTGAATATTTAGGAAACGTGGTATCTGACGGACAAGTAAGACCAAGTCCACGGAAAGTCGAAGCTCTCGTCAAAGCACCAGTTCCAAAAACTGTCAAACAAGTGCGACAGTTTAACGGTTTGGCGGGATACTTCAGGAAGTACATTCCAGACTTCTCCCGAATCATGGTGCCTTTATATGAGTTAACAAAGCAAGGTGTCAAATGGCAATGGGAAGACAAGCATGACAGAGCACGAAACACGATCATAGAATGTCTGACATCTGCTCCAGTGTTAACTCTGTTTCAAGAAGAAGCACCTATACAGCTATATACCGATGCAAGTAGCCTTGGATTTGGCGCAGTTCTGGTTCAGGTAATCAAGGGACGTCAACATGCAGTAGCGTTTATGAGTATGAGAACCACCGATGCAGAAAGCCGTTATCATTCATATGAATTAGAGACTTTGGCGGTAGTACGCGCCATTAAGCACTTTCGACAATATCTTTACGGTCGTAAATTCACTGTGATAACGGACTGCAATGCACTCAAAGCATCTAAACACAAGAAGGACCTGTTACCAAGGATTCACCGCTGGTGGGCATTCCTACAAAATTATGATTTTGAAGTGGAATACCGTAAAGGTGAGCGACTACAACATGCTGATTTCTTCAGTCGAAATCCAAGGGAACTAGCCGTCAATGTCATGACCAAAGATTTCGATTGGCTCAAAGTTGAACAGCGGAGAGATGAAGAACTAAGACCAATAATGGATACCTTAAGAGAAGATAACCTAGTTGAAGGGTACGTCTTAGAAAATGATGTTCTGAGGAAGAACGTTCAAGACCCTGTCTCCGGTCCTCAGCTCCGCACGGTGGTACCAAAATCCTTTCAATGGAGCATCATCAACTCTTTTCACACCGCACTTAAACACCCTGGCTGGGACAAGACACTGCAGAAAATCAAGGAAACCTACTGGTTCAATAAAATGAGTTCAATAATTCGAAGATTTGTCGACAACTGCGTGGTATGTCGGACATCAAAAGGGACGTCAGGTGCGGTTCAAGCACAGTTGCATCCCATACAGAAACCAACAGCTGCTTTTCAAGTTATTCATATGGATATAACAGGGAAGCTGGGAATTCCAAATGATCAACAGTATGTCATCGTAACTATTGACGCCTTCACGAAATATGTTTTATTCTATTTCGCTACAAACAAAAATCCACATAGCACACTTGCCGCCTTGAAACGAACTGTGCACCTATTTGGGACCCCGGTGCAAATCATCGTCGATGGAGGAAGAGAGTTCCTGGGCGAGTTCAAAGACTACTGTCAAGGTACAGGAATAAATATGCACGCTATAGCACCAGGAGTTAGCCGAGCGAACGGTCAAGTAGAAAGAGTAGTGGCAACTCTGAAGAACGCATTGATAATGATCAAAAACTATGAACCAGAACCATGGCACACTACCCTTGAAGAACTCCAACTGGCTATGAATTGTACACCACATCGTGTTACTGGAGTAGCCCCGCTAACACTCATCACTCAGCGGAAACATTGTGTACCTCCTGACCTCCTAAAGCTGGTGGATATTGATACTCAAACTATCAATGTCGAAGTTCTCACTCAGCATATACAACAGAGGATGTCTCAATATAGTGAACAAGACAGACAACGCTTTAACCTACGCAAAGCCAAAATTCGTCACTTTGAGAGAGGAGACTATGTCTTAATTAAAAACAATCCTCGTAACCAAACTTCTTTGGACCTAAAATTCAGCGAACCATTTGAGATTTGCAAGCTATTGGACAATGACCGCTATTTGGTGAAAAGAGTTGTCGGCAGAGGGCGCCCTAGGAAAGTCGCTCACGATCAACTCCGTCGTGCTCCACAACCTGGTGATCAAGAAACCGTGTCGGCGCGGGATGAGTCACCAGCTCCACGAGAAACCACTGCGGCATCACTTCACTCCGGGCCTTCTACGTCACGTGAAGGGTTACCACCACCACCGAACTAAACAACTAAGAACCACGGGCACTTCATCTGATTAAAACTGCGAGTATCTGAATTGATTACATACTCATAACAATTAACTTCCATTAAACATACTTTACGAGACCCTCCGAGAACCTCCGAGACCCTCCGAGACTCTCCGAGACCCTCCGAGACCCTCCGAGACCCTCCGAGACCCTCCGAGACCCTCCGAGACCCTCCGAGACTCACCGAGACTCTCCGAGACCCTCCGAGACCCTCCGAGACCCTCCGAGACCCACCGAGAACCGCCGAGACCCGCCGAGAATCACCACATACGCCAAATTTGTCGTTTATTATTAGGCAATGTCTATTGCTTACAAATACCAAACTCAGAGCAAATAACTCTCATTTTTCAGACAAACACAAGAAGGCTGGTGCAGAGCACGCACCGCCTGTCAGTATGGCCGTGTCGGCGCGAGAACTAACAGTTAAATGATTGAACTGTTAAGTTAATGTTTAAACCAATAGATACTGATTTGTATAACCTAAGTAATTGTAAAAAACGAGCTAAGGTACAAAGTGCTTGTTCAAAACAACATTCCGTGCAAATCTTGTTTTGAACAGGTAAACAAGGCCTTGATTTTCGTATAAATACAACCGGCCGACAGCGCACAGCTCAGTCGAGTGCGAACTGTCGGAGCGGTCGGATCTCTTGAACATTGTGAAGAAGTGAATAAACGGCTACGGTGAACAAGATTGTTTTACTTCGTCAAGCATGAGCGACCATCCTGATGATGAGAGTAGTGACGTCAGCATTGCTGACGTCACGCTTTTTAAAAATAATCAGGGCATCGGTCCTCCGTCATGTATAATAAAAAGAAAATAAATTTTAATAAATGTAAGTAAGAAAAAAGTGTTTTATTTAAAAAGCTTTTTAAAGTATTCTCGAAATGATAATCCTTCTTCTGATATCTGTCAATGAAATATTTATAACTATTGACACCATGCACACCACGCTTTTTTTTGAAATAAAAATTTTTTTTCTTACTTACATTTATTAAAATTTATTTTAACTTTTTTAGTTTGGTTTTCTATATAAAGCGTGTTTTTTAGTTTTTTTAAACTATTATTTATTTTTTACTGACGCTTTGCGTGGTTTTCGTGCAGGCGGGAGGCGGTGCACGCGTCTGCGTCGTTTTTAACTCATTAGGTTCACATTGGTGGTTAGATATTTAATAGTATTAAATATCTGTCCATCTGTTTAATGTTTTGTAATGGATTTCCGTAAAGTCACGCCTGAATCGATGAATCATCTGCCTCTTGTACTTTTCTATTTGTATTATTAGTTCGCTTCTACAGTGCCAGCTCCGTGTGGACATTCCGAGTTTTGATCGATAGGTTCATGCTATGTGATAATTTTGAAAATGTTCGTTAACTGAAATGAAACGGCTATCTCCTTCGTGCGTTCCTTTATTTCAACGTCCACTACACTCTTCGGTCACATAACCCTATCGAGAACTGCCGTCGCTCGATAGCGTGCCTCGTCGTTGCGATCCTTTGCCCGTCTACCGTGCCGGGCAAAAATAAATCGAGATAGTTATTAATCTAATAAAATGGAAAAGGAAATTAAGCAAATAAACGCTTTTATAAATTTAAAATCACCAGAGTTAAAAGCAGAATAAAAATAATTATAAAATTTGAAATCATCGCATGTCGGTAAGGAAACGAGTCTGAGCTCGAGAATGAACATAAGCTACATTTTAGGTGAGCACCGCGCGCGGCTCGGGCAGCAGCCAGGGTAACATAACGCGCGTAACACGCCTCGTTCCTCCCGATACAGATGAAGGAGTGGAACAAGTTGTCGGAGACGCCGTGGAAGCGCAAGTACACGTTCCTGCCGACGCAGCACGCCAGCCTGCGCGCCGTGCCCGCCTACAGCCGCTACGTGCGCGAGCGGTTCCTGCGCTGTCTCGACCTCTACCTCGCACCGCGCGCCATCAAGATGCGGGTGAGTACTCCCCCTCCCCCTCCCCTCGTCCCTCGTCCCTCGCCACTCGAGCCGACCCTAACGCGGACTGCGTCGGGTGTGTTGCAGCTGACGATAACGGCGGACTCGCTGGTCCCGCGACTGCCGTCTCCCCGCGACCTGCAGCCCTTCCCGACGCAGCAGGCGTTAGAGTTCCGCGGACACGGCGCCTGCGTGCGCAGCGCAGACTTCGACCCGAGCGGACAGTACGTCGTCTCCGGCTCGGACGACAACACGGTCAAAGGTAAACTCGAAAGCTGGGGCTTTCTGTTGTTGCGATCGCGGCGGGTCTCGCTGGAAAACTTTTCATTTCGTGAACGCGACGAACCCGCTGTGGAAATGGTGATTTTTGTCTAAAAGACGACGGTGCGATTGTATTGTATGGGACGATGTATCACCTGAAATATTTGGGACATTAATTTTTCCACTGACGCAAGTATAAAAGAGTCCTGTTGATAAACTTTTGTTGAAGTTTATCTTGTCTAAAAAAAGCTGTTGTCCCGTTGTGTAATTCTCGCTGTAAGGAACTTCCTGGACCTCGCCATAGCTTTTGACACCGTTTCTATTCCTAAATTTAAAACTGTAGGTGTCAGATATGAGGTACTCCGCTAAAACTCTTCAGAACCTATAAGAACATCCCCGATGCGTAAGGGTTTCTGATATACTCAGCGGTAGTGGAGATAAGAAAAATACGACCTTTGGTGTTCCACAAGGAAGGGTTTTAGGACGCACGTTCTTGATAAATGACTTTTATAATCTTAAAGTAGATCAAGGCACATGCTCTCTTTTTTTCGGCTGATATCGAAAAAAACAAGTCTGCATTCGAGCGTAACTTGATTTCGATGTTGTAAATAAATGGCTTCTGCACAGCTTCACTAATATTAAATGCAGATACGACAAATTATATCGTTTTCTCCATGTCAATCGAGTGAGGGAGTTCAAAAAATATACCTTTCTCCAAAGTAGCAACTTCCTGCTCCTTCAGTTTTTTCATTTGCCTTCTATAGCAATCCTGACAAATGGACAGTTATTTACGATGAATATAGTACTAAAACAGCACACAGACCGCGTTAAAGCACCGAACTTAGTAACAAAAGACGGAAGGCTAGTTCGAACAGGCTCGCACACCATACACGTAACCGTCTCCAATATTAAAATAAACGAGTTATTCTCGCAACCTTCGCTTAATACGCAGGATTTACGGTCGCATTACGTTTACCTACATGTAATTAAAATCGCGGTTCGGGATCCGTCTCGCAAACTTTGCGGGTGCAGTGTGGGAGAGCCAGTCCGGTCGCTGCCTGCGGACGCTGCGGTTCCCGAGCGCCGTGAGCCGCGTGGCCTGGATCCCCGTGGCCGGGCTGAGTCTCGTGGCCGTGGCTTGCGGGAGTCGGCTCCTGCTGGTCAACCCGGGCGCCGACATCGGCTGCCACCGCGTGGCCACCGCCACCGACGCACTGCTGGACCGTCCGCCGCCGCACCACGACGTCTGCAGTGAGTGCACTCCTTGCACGAGACCTCCGGGTCTGCAGTCCCTCTCCTAGACTGTCCTGATGTTGCTTGTCGTTACCGCAGTGGACGAGCGCACTCGGAGCTGCGTGACGTGGGACTCGCCGAGCGAGGGGGAGCGCGCGCGCGGCGTGAGGCTGGCGCTCACGCACTTCAAGCCGCTCTCGCACGTGAGTGTAGCCTCGCCGAACAAATCGCACATCGACGTTAACTTTCCTACCTTATCCCGATGACATTTGGAGATTCCAAGATATTTATTTGCCAAAACGTGCGCCCGGAAGCATCCCAAGCTTTACGGAATGCAAGGTAGTAATACGTATCCAAAATATCTAAAAATCTACTCTTATCCGATTACCCGCTTTTAAAATGAATACATCGAAGGCGTTACGTAAAAAGCGGATGAAAAATTGAACCTACATCGAGGAGCACGGTCGATCCGAATGAGCTTTTGCCTCAGGTGAGCTGGCACGCGCGCGGCGACTACCTGGCGGTGACGCTGCAGGACGCGGCCTCCCGCTCCGTGCTGGTGCACCAGCTGTCGCGGCGCCGCTCGCAGCTGCCCTTCGCGCGCGCCAAGGGCCTCGTGCAGTGCGCGCTCTTCCATCCCACCAAGCCCGTGCTGTTCGTGGCCACGCAACGCGCCGTGCGGGTGTACGACCTCGTGAAGCAGGAGCTGGTCCGCAAGCTGCTGGCGGGCGCACAGTGCATCTCCTGCATGGCGCCGCATCCCGCCGGGGACAACCTGCTGCTCGGCTCCTACGACAGGAAGTGCATCTGGTGAGTGCCCCGTCCCGCGCCCGTCCCGCGCCCGGCCCCGACGCCTGCCTGACGGCTTCCTGACGCGTTGCAGGTTCGACCTGGAGCTGTCGGCCAAGCCGTACCAGACGCTGCGACTGCACGGCGGCGCGGTGCGCTCCGTGGCCTTCCACCGCCGCTACCCGCTGTTCGCGTCCGCCGGGGACGACCCGCGCGTGCTCGTCTCGCACGCAATGGTCTACAAGTGAGTGTGTCCCGCGCCTCAAGCAGCTCGCCCCATGGTCTACAAGTGAGTGTGTCCCGCGCCTCAAGCAGCTCGCCCCATGGTCTACAAGTGAGTGTGTCCCGCGCCTCAAGCAGCTCGCCCCATGGTCTACAAGTGAGTGTGTCCCGCGCCTCAAGCAGCTCGCCCCATGGTCTACAAGTGAGTGTGTCCCGCGCCTCAAGCAGCTCGCCCCATGGTCTACAAGTGAGTGTGTCCCGCGCCTCAAGCAGCTCGCCCCATGGTCTACAAGTGAGTGTGTCCCGCGCCTCAAGCAGCTCGCCCCATGGTCTACAAGTGAGTGTGTCCCGCGCCTCAAGCAGCTCGCCCCATGGTCTACAAGTGAGTGTGTCCCGCGCCTCAAGCAGCTCGCCCCATGGTCTACAAGTGAGTGTGTCCCGCGCCTCAAGCAGCTCGCCCCATGGTCTACAAGTGAGTGTGTCCCGCGCCTCAAGCAGCTCGCCCCATGGTCTACAAGTGAGTGTGTCCCGCGCCTCAAGCAGCTCGCCCCATGGTCTACAAGTGAGTGTGTCCCGCGCCTCAAGCAGCTCGCCCCATGGTCTACAAGTGAGTGTGTCCCGCGCCTCAAGCAGCTCGCCCCATGGTCTACAAGTGAGTGTGTCCCGCGCCTCAAGCAGCTCGCCCCATGGTCTACAAGTGAGTGTGTCCCGCGCCTCAAGCAGCTCGCCCCATGGTCTACAAGTGAGTGTGTCCCGCGCCTCAAGCAGCTCGCCCCATGGTCTACAAGTGAGTGTGTCCCGCGCCTCAAGCAGCTCGCCCCATGGTCTACAAGTGAGTGTCCCGCGCCTCAAGCAGCTCGCCCCATGGTCTACAAGTGAGTGTGTCCCGCGCCTCAAGCAGCTCGCCCCATGGTCTACAAGTGAGTGTGTCCCGCGCCTCAAGCAGCTCGCCCCATGGTCTACAAGTGAGTGTGTCCCGCGCCTCAAGCAGCTCGCCCCATGGTCTACAAGTGAGTGTGTCCCGCGCCTCAAGCAGCTCGCCCCATGGTCTACAAGTGAGTGTGTCCCGCGCCTCGAGCAGCTCGCCCCATGGTCTACAAGTGAGTGTGTCCCGCGCCTCAAGCAGCTCGCCCCATGGTCTACAAGTGAGTGTGTCCCGCGCCTCAAGCAGCTCGCCCCATGGTCTACAAGTGAGTGTGTCCCGCGCCTCAAGCAGCTCGCCCCATGGTCTACAAGTGAGTGTGTCCCGCGCCTCGAGCAGCTCGCCCCATGGTCTACAAGTGAGTGTGTCCCGCGCCTCAAGCAGCTCGCCCCATGGTCTACAAGTGAGTGTGTCCCGCGCCTCAAGCAGCTCGCCCGAGAGACGCACGTGACTAACGGCCTGGGCGCGCGTGTGTTGCAGCGACCTGCTGCAGAACCCGCTGCTGGTCCCGCTGAAGGCGCTGCCCGGGCCGGCGCGGCGGGACGCGCTCTGCGTGCTGCAGGTGGTGTGGCACCCGGCGCAGCCCTGGCTGCTGGCCGCCGGCGCCGACTCTACCCTGCGCCTCTACTGCTGACCGGCGCGGCCCTGGCTGCTGGCCGCCGGCGCCGACTCTACCCTGCGCCTCTACTGCTGACCGGCGCGGCCCTGGCTGCTGGCCGCCGGCGCCGACTCTACCCTGCGCCTCTACTGCTGACCGGCGCGGCCCTGGCTGCTGGCCGCCGGCGCCGACTCTACCCTGCGCCTCTACTGCTGACCGGCGCGGCCCTGGCTGCTGGCCGCCGGCGCCGACTCTACCCTGCGCCTCTACTGCTGACCGGCGCGGCCCTGGCTGCTGGCCGCCGGCGCCGACTCTACCCTGCGCCTCTACTGCTGACCGGCGCGGCCCTGGCTGCTGGCCGCCGGCGCCGACTCTACCCTGCGCCTCTACTGCTGACCGGCGCGGCCCTGGCTGCTGGCCGCCGGCGCCGACTCTACCCTGCGCCTCTACTGCTGACCGGCGCAGCCCTGGCTGCTGGCCGCCGGCGCCGACTCTACCCTACGCCTCTACTGCTGACCGGCGCCACCTACACTCGTGTCACGTTTGCTCCACAATAAACGTTCATCTTATCGACACCTTATGTGATATTTTCTTTCTCTATAAGATTCCTTTTACGTGATGTACCCCGTCCCTCTAGTATAGATCGGACGATGGGTGACGGGCGCCGAGCTGCATCATTGTTTGTAGATTATTTAAGTAAGAATAACAACAACGCTAAACCCCGTGTATTGTACATTTTTATGTTCGTAATCCAGTTTAAATAATCAATCAAAATATGTTATATATCCCTATTAAACCACTTTTACTCAAAAACTTTAATTTATGTTTAATTATTTATAGATCTTGTGTCGCATGACACAATAGAATTGTACCCTAAGTTACGTACCATGTTAATTCCTTAACTTTTTATTAGCGTGCCGTTTAGAACAAGTCTCTAGAAAGTTTTACTCCCAAGCTCCCAAACTTCAGAGGCAAACCGAAGGAGAATCATTTCTGGTAACATAGTCGCCTTCGGTAACGTTTATATAATCTTTGATTGCCAGTGTTCCATTCTCTGATAAACTTCCAAGCTAATAAATAATATTAATATTGAGGTACCATCATATTTTAGCTGATTTCCTCAGGTTTTGACGGCTAGATTGAGCGAATAATGTGGTTATTAGTAGACGATCCTTATTAAATTCACATATTAGGTAAAGGTATAGTAAGCAAAGAGTACCTATGCAATATAATATATAGTTTGTTGCAGTGACAAATAAAATTGATCATTATTAAAAAAACCATGGAAGTGAAACCTTTTATTTTCTCGATACAGTTTGAGGAAACGGTGCATGCAGCTTGAATCTTACCAGTTCCACACTCATAGCGCATACATTTGTACACATTATGCAGTCCAAACACAACACATAATTTGTGTACGGTAGGTACTTACAACAAAGGTTTGTGCACCTACTCATTCTCATTCTCAAACCTAAGTAGGTACATGGAAATGGGATGTCGATTGGATTGCGTGCGTGCCCACAACACTCGCAGCATTGCCACGTTATGGCAATGGAAATTCGCTGCCCGAAATAGAAGCCAACATTCCGGTCACACGTGGTCTCGGATCATGATGTAGTACATATTTGCGTCGTTTGAGAGACTGCTAAAGTTGATGTCCCGGAGTGCCATTGATGCGCCAGCAAGTTGCGACGGTGCAAGGGTATTTACAGTAACATCCCATATCAATGACCGTCCATCTTCACGGGTTGAGTGTCATGCCATCGGGACTTTTGCCGATGGACTTTTCGGGATCATCACGCATCATACCGCTTGGTCTGTGACAGTGACCCTGACAATAGCCCAACGAATGTTAACATTAATTACGAGTAAGTTAAAGTATGATATAAAGTATGTATAAGTATAAAGTCCTTCGTCCAAAGGACAAACATAAAACGTGACATTGGCGAAATTGTGGCCCCTTCCACAAAAGCCACTAACCAAGAATGGAATTGACACGATCAGCACTTCTAGCACACGTTCTAGAGCGTGGTGACCAAAACGGTCTGCGTCACACCACACCACACCACACCACATTGAAATCGATCTGCCATTTGACAAGGTGAACCTAACATAGAGTATTTTCTTTATTTATTTTGAATATGTTGTTTTTGAAAAGTGTAGGTAGTTTAAAGGCTAAACATGCAGCCAAACCAAAATCCTGGTTCGCACTTCCGAGGCACTAAAGAGGCGAGCGCGCTCTGTTGAGCAGCTCTACATAGGTACCTATACCTATAAAAGTTTCTTCCGTTCCAGCTCGCAGAGAGTCGGTCTCCGCGGCCTCTGTAAGTCAGTAAAAACTAAAGAGACAGACACATAAATTCATAAGATTTAACGTGGGAGAAAATGAGATAGAAAGCATTATAGGTAGGTATTCATGTATTCATGGCCAGTAACAAAAAAAATTTGCTAGGGGAAGGTGGTATGAGATAATCCCTCTAAGGAAGAATGCTCGTAAATCCGAGGATATATCTGTTTCGCCCATTTCTAGAAGCTCCTGCTTACTGCCAGACTTCGTCACTCTTCATAAACTAATAGTTATACAGACAGAGTCTACTTAGTACACTTGTACCTACTTCCAGTTTAAAATAAAACAAGGTGTTTTACATAATCTTGGAACTTATTTATTCGCTAATACTCTGAACACAACCTTACTGGACAGTGGCGAGCTAACGAATGCCCGACCGACCATCTTGTTCCCGATACCGTCACGACATTTTTGAGACGTAAACATCGCTCGGTATTCCGAATAATGCCGAGCGGACACGAAATGACGTAGTTGTTTTGTAGCGGAAGTTAGATATTTAAAATAAATAAAACGGTAGATAATCGTTAACAAATCTAATCTTAATGTTAAAGCAGTTTTTAACATTAAGATGAGAAGCAGTGTTTTCTCAATCGCAATCTTATCCGCTACCCGATTGGTATGGATAGGCTGAAAATTAACGTACCTACATCCATCAACAATGCATATAAAACAGATCCATGGTTACCCTTTTGGACCGGACGAATACACACTTACCCTAGGTACCCTACTCACTCTTGTCACACACACTACAGCTACACTATACACACATACACGTCAATCGCCAAGCACGCCACACACACAACACAACTAAGAGCCTGTCCAGATGAAGCGTTTTACGCGCGAGTGCCCTCGCGCGTTTTAGTTTGTATTGCGTCCAGATGCCGCGTTTTACGTGCGCTCCTACGCGCGTTGTGTATGTGAGGGATTCAGGGACAGTTATAAAATTATAATTATAACAGTTATAATTTTTTTTTAATATTACCCTTTCGTTTTCTTTTATTTTATTATAGCATTTGAACATAACATAATTAATTATAATTACTAACTATTTTTTAGTTGTACGAAATATAATAAAATATAATAAAAAAGTTTGAAACAAAAGTTGTAGAAAATAAACTGATCCTAAAAAAATGAATTTATACATTTTATTGATTAATCTAATATTTCAAAAGTTATAGGCCGCGATAGAAAAAACCGGTTCATTAAATGGGCCATAAATCGTAAACGGTAAGTTTTACAAAAAAGTTTACAAGAAACAAAAGACGCGAAATTTTATCCTCTACAATAATGGTCTCCATAACTTTTGCCTTAAAGTGCATAGTTTCTGAGAAATCGGCCAAAAACCTTTTCAGGATGGCGCTTGAAGCGTCCTGGAACCTGGATCTGTCAGCATTTTGTGACTTTATGCTCAGTAAGTGATCCTAAACCTCATAAAAAAAAGAATTTGGATCGGAAATTTAGTGCAAAGTTAACCAAAAATTTACGTCTATTTTGACTGGCCTATATGACTCTATATTAGAATAATCCAAATACGCGCGAGTCCGTGGCGAGTGGACGTATTTCGTGCAAAATGGAGCTTGATAATTTTGCTTCACAAAAAGTTTCGACTATTTCTTCCCAGTTATTCCGCCTTATGACTCTATATTAGAATAATCCAAATATTCCATATCCCATGTGGCTACTCTTTTTCAACTTTGGCAATAAAAAGTCTGGACGCAGCAATGGCGCCTGAGTAACTCGAGCGGCGCTCGCGCGCGAAACGCGCGTGTCGAGAGTCCGGCACGTTACACGCGTTATACGCGCGAGTTAGGAAACGTGCGTAGGCATCTGGACGCGATGTATATAGCTCTAGTATCTGGAGAACGAGCGAAACGCTCCATCTGGACAGGCTCTAACTAACACAACACAGTCAGTTCAGTCAGTCAGTCTTCACTTCACACGAGTCAGCCAGCAGCAGTGTTGCCAGATTAGGCGACTTATCGCCCTTTAGGCTATCTCGACAGGTGGCGGGGCGACCAAAAAATGCGATCGGCGACTGGTCGCCGTTTAGGCTATTTAAGAAATTAAAAATTATGATGTTAGGCTACATCCATCATATTTGTTTACAATTACAATAATAAGTAAAAAATAGATAAACCGGAATGTTTATTTCATTCAGTCAATGTCAGTTGATGAGAATCATTTATTTTTTAATAGAGTGAGAAGTGAATCAAATGGTAGTGGTAAGTTGGATGCATATTTCGCGGCATTTAATCAATCAATAAATGGAGGAATCCTTGATGATGTTATTTTGTTAGCAGTCGACGAGTCGACGTTTTTTTTATAATAAAAGCTTTAACCCTACATAATATAACCATTAATGGTAAAACAGTTAATAAGTCTAGCCGTTTTTACTATATTGCTTTATTGTTGTTGAAGTGAAAACTTATTTTAGCGCGGTACGCATATTTTTAGATGAGGTTAAACCTCTGGACTCGCGACACCGTTACCGAGACGCAGCCGGCTGCCGCGCTCGCCCCATTTGATTATAAACCTTAATTCACATGTTTACAGTCTACTTTTGTATGGAGAAGTTTACTGAGTTAGGTTCTTTGATATATTATCTACATTCTGAACAAAAACATAAAAGAATATTAAATGCATTATAAAGTTTCTAAAAACTAATAAAATACAATTCATAAATAAAATGCAATTCATAACCCAATAACCCAATAACCCTAGTACCCATCTAAATGTCTAACGCGCCAAAATAGGTTTCCACTTCTGTCGGCACTCCCGGAGTGCAACTCGGTTTTTATTTTATTACTGAGACTTTACAGGAAAAATAACATTACATGCTTACAGTATTCACTTTCAATATTTTAATTATCAAGGATTAGTTATGTATGTTTTATTTCCTGTTGAGTCTAAGCAAAAAATACGTTATCATAGTATTATTACCCGTATTAGGCGTATATTACGTATCTTTGAATTAAGCAATGTAGTCTAATTTATGAAATAAACCTACATTTTGGTATAAAAAAAATTGGGCGATTTTAGGCTACTTTTTGTATTTTTTTTGGCGATTTGGACCGAGCTCCATCTGGCAACACTGGCCAGCAGTCTATTCGCGCGCGCGCAGCTTGGCTCACTGTCGCGCCGGCAAATTATTACTAAAGTTTTTCGACTTTTATTTATAAATATGCCGACGACAACGTTCACTCTTGTTGCTGATATTTTTAAAGGCATAACTGAATACATAAGTTCCTCTTTGTTTCAATTCAAGTGATCTCACTCAGTCATTCAGAAACGCTCGCATTTCTTTATCATCGCTGCTTCCATTCTGTGTTGGTTCCAAGGAACGTTATTTATAATTTTATGTATAGGTATCATCGGAGTGTAGTAATCGCATACTTACGTCTTCGAGTCAGTGTAACCTCATGCTCAGGAAGCTCATAAGAAGCTCAGCGTATTGTGTGGTGTGATGGTGCCGAGTGGCCGCTGAGAAAAGCTCCCTCGCTGCAATGTCGGGCCCGGGCGAGGCGTCGCCGCCAGCGGAGCTCGACGACCGCGACCTGGAGCCGCGCACACCCATGAAGCGGCTCGGATCCACCAGGAAGCTCGCCGCATTCAATAGTGAGTGTTTACTTACACTAGCTTTTTTACTCTCTTCATTATTTACAGCTGTCTCCCACATTGCTTGCAATTCTATGAACTCACTGGGCTTGCCAACTTGAACAAATTAAATACAATGACTACTGTGCAAGTTCTAGTAAATGCCTACTTGAGGAACCTGGTACTAATATTCTGATTTTATTTTGGTTAACTAGCAGGTGCAGTAGGACTGCACTGTTTAGGGTTCCAAAGTCCAGCAAGGAACCTTTTCACTATGTTTGTCTCCTGTAATCAGAGGTATTGCAAATTTGCATGTTAATACATATTAGTGGTCCCCATAAAGTTATGAAATTTAAACTTTCAAAAAGTGTATTTATAGGGGCACTTATATTCTATTGTGCAGTGGGGTTGAATTTTATTATTTTACTACTCCATTGTGTAGTTACTTTTAGAGATTTTACAAGGTTTAATGAATAGTTTTTCGATACAGATACTTGTTTGGTAAATATTAAGCTTTTGTGATGATCATTTTTAATAGAATCGTAGTACACATACACAAAATACAGGAAAAGAACAAGCCATGTAGTAATAGCAATTGAATATAATTATGTAGGTATAAGGTATGTGTATGTGTATGCTGCAACAACAAATTGGCCCTGACTCATAGATGTCTACCATGTTGGCAGAAGTAGAGTCCAGTGTCATGTCCCCTACTGGCTGACTGCTTACTGATGTTTGTGAGTACCTCAAAACTTATCAAAACAGTAGCTTAATAGTATATTGATAAAATTATAGCAAAAAATATCCCAGCTAGTACTTGAAGCTTTATTAGCTTATAAGAAAAAGCGTGATTTGTAAACTTTTGTAAGAAATTGTGAAAGCTCTTAAAAACATAACGTTATTTTTATTTTGGGATCTCACCACTAGTCATTCTTATCCTTACTGACTTCACTACCGTGGTTCCACATGCACTTGGGCTATTAATTTATTTACAATATCTGCAAACCGTTGGCGAAGGCCCGCCTGAGACTCGGAAGGTTGCAGGTTTGATCCTGCAGCAGGACAAATGTTAGTATGAACTGCAAATTTGTGTCTCAGGTCTGGGTGTTTTTCTATGTAATACCAAATATGTTAATATTTACAAAAAAAGTGTATATGTCATGTGGTTCCCATAACATAAGCTCTGCTTACTTTGAAGCTAGATGATTCCAGCAATGTGTGTAATGTCTGCCATTATTTATTATTATCATTATTAATTGTGCCAATTCTGTATGTAACTTTTGTAACTTTACTAACAGATTAATTATTTAATGATGTTGTCTGAAGTAAACTAATTTACTTAAGTGAATTTAGAATATGATTCTCTAAGTGGAAGAAACTGTCTCCAGAGGTCAAGTGGGGTCTTATTACTTACTAGAAGTTCCACTAATTATGAAATACATCATCCCATGCATTTAATAGGAAAATCATTGACCTCATTTAACGTTATAAATAGTACCATGTTACATGATAACAATAGCATTCAGATATCAACTTAATTCCAAAAGTAATTTACCAAAGCAAGTTGCAATAGCAAAATCACTGATAGTCACTGATAGTGATAGTCACAAGTTAAAGTACATTTTGATTTAAATAATAACTACCTGGATAATCCAGGCAGGCCTCCAGTCTGGCCTCGAGTCTGTCCCAGCCATGCCCTGAACACTGCCAGCATTGCCACATTGTATGGCAATGTCAATGTCAATTCACTGACCAACGACATAGAGGCCAACAACCACAAGAGGTCACACAAGACTTCTTAGTCTCTGGGATAGGTTCTTGTATACTGGTGGCAATTCGGTTGGCACCAGCGTAACTAATTTTAGCTAAAATTAGGTTTAGACTGTCAAATTAAACATTGTTATTCTGCTGTTACCAACTTATCCTAATTTAATTTTATTTAATTAAATTAAGTGTTCCTTATTTAGTTAGATGGTACCAACCGAATAGGTTTTACAAATGATATGACTAACTAAAATATATTTTAGACATTCCTAAATTTAGAAATGAACCAACCGAATTGCCACCATTGTATAATAATATTAAATATTGCTGGACAATGCACACAACACCATCTAAGCATAGCTTGTATTATGGTGACTAGATTACTGATAAAATACTTATAATATTTTTAAATACAAACTTATGATACTTTATAACACCTAGACACAGAACAAACACCTATATTCTTCACACAAATGTTTATCCGGGGACAAAATTAAACCCTCTACTTGAGTGCAGAAGGCAGAGCTACTACCAACTGAGCTGACAGGCCATTCAGTATTTGCCTCTGGTCTCTTTGGACCTAAAGTCTCCATCCACAGGAGCTCAAATTTAAAACCAAAATCAAGATGTACTATGCATTGCTTGAGAAACTCTGTTGAAGTTGCTGCAGAGCCAGCTTCCATTGATGTGCTAGCAAGATGTGACGGTGCAAGGGTGTCTAGTCAGGTAGCATCTCATACCAATGGCTGTCCCGTTTTCCAGGTGGTGGCATGTCAACATTATGCATCAAACCACTAGGATCCAGGACTTCATCCTGTCTCATACACCAAGGCCAACAACTGTGATACTGATCTGATGCTGACAATGGTCTCAATTCTGTTGGCTCCAACCTAACTCATTTTAGCTAAAATTAGGTTTTGAACTGTCAAATTAACCTTTGTTTTTCTGTTGCTACCAACATATCCTTATTTTATTTTATCTAACTTAATTAAGCGTTCGTAATTTAGTTAGATGGTACCAACAGAATAGGTTTTACATATGCTATGACTAACTAAATATATTTTAGGCAATTCCTAATTTTAGAAATGAACCAACCGAATTGCCACCAATAGCCCAATAAATTAAACAATTTAATAATAATAATAATAAACGTTATGAGAGAGGTTGCAACCGAAAAGGCAATGCATGGAGCCAAAATCCTATTTGCCACTCCGAGACAGCAAGGAGCCGAGCATGCTCTGTGAAGTAACTGGACTTGTCTAAATGATTCTAAAGTTATGTATTGTATTTTTGAAGTTTTACAAAATGATTATATTCAGTAAGTTAATTTGGAAAGGTTTCTCGTATTATATTATATTATATTATATTAAGTACCTATATTAGATTAGATTAGAGAATGAGATTAAATTCAACTGAAGATGTCAACTAAATCAATACTTCATTAAGGCTGTACCTTCAGCGGCAAAATGGGTCTTATTTTGCCTCTGATTATTGGCTATCTATCAGTGTATAAGAGTAAGTAATTATGATAAGGGTTCCGTGTAGACTTTCGAACCCTTAAAAAGGTCTTTAATTTAAATAATCTTTATCTTCTCCTAAAGTTGACAGAGTTTAACATGCAGCTTAGTTACATAAATAATAAGAGAATAAAACATTATTTTTAAATTCCTTATTTAAATAAATACTAAATACTTAGTGCCGGACATTTCACATAACATCATCTGGCCCCAAACCAAAGTAAGCAGAGCTTGTGTTATGGGTATGTAAATACATACTTAAGTAGGTACATATTCTAAATATTATATATAGTTTAAAAACACCTAGACACGAGACAAATACTTCATATAAACATTTGTCCGGCGGCGGCCGGAATCTAACTCACATGCTTTTGCGTCTCGGGCAGGTGTTCGCCTACTGCGCCACAGAGGTAGTCTTCAGAAATATTTGAATTATTTTCTGATAAAAATAGCAATATGATCGCCTTCAAAACGAATTAATCTCATTGGTTCAAGGTTCCACCATGTGTGACCCGAGAAAGTATATTAATGTTTTTAAGTTCTTGCTAAAAAACGTTAATTTTGAAAAGTGTCTCGATTGAAAATACGGTCTATTGATATAAACTCTTATTTTAATACAATACCTAACATAGCACTTTCTTGGGCTGACTACTTTTTCTTTCTAAAAAAATCCAAAAATTAAGTTTTTAAAGAAAAAGTACCAACGTACCTTGGAAGGAAGTGGCACTACATAGCACTACCTCGGGTACCCATTGTTATAATGCAAAGTAATAATTATGTAGTTCAGTAACTTTCCTAACTCCTTTAATTTAAAGCAAATAGAGTATCGTATAGGTACCTACCTACTTACACAATACACACTTGCCAAGTACCTTTATAGTTATAAATGTGGTATTATATATAATAAATTGCTTGCAATGATACTAGCCAGGCAACAGGCATGGCAACTACCCACTTTGGTACACCTCCTAGTTATTCTGTGCCTACTAATGTTTACATTCGAGTTTGGCGATTTGGCGATGGACGCCTTCCGTGCGGCTTGTAGCAGCGCGGCTTTCATACCACGCCCAAATATCAAATATTTGATCTCCTCGCTCTTTGACGCTCTGATTGATAATGATAAATGTGTTTATATAATGCATGATTATTAAATAAATAGTATATTATGAAATATATGCGGTTTGCGTTGTCTGGCAGTTAGCTTGGATTCCCGTGGGCAGCTTCCAGTAATAAGTTAATGATGTAATTCCACCGACACCGCCGCCGCGCCAGCGACACGCGAGCTCATTGACCACTTCCCGTGCTCCGCTCGGCTGGCGGCGCCCACGCCAAATACCTATGACTCCAAGAGAACTCATACAAGAACAGGATGAGCTTTAGGTACCTACTTACTTCACCTACTACGATGCTAATGTAGAGAGCGTTGAACAGGCTGGCTAGCTCAGCTCCAACACTCATCAATAGCAGACATGGCCTTGATAGGTTCAACAGTATCTTCACATATAGGTATCTAATAAATCTTCTTTATACGTATAAATTTGTCTAAGCGCGTGGTTCAACAGTATCTTCACATATAGGTATCTAATAAATCTTCTTTATACGTTTAAATTTGTCTAAGCGCGTGTCGAACCACGCAAAGTGCATACTTTCGAAGTCAGTTGGGATAAGAATGACCAAGTCACAATTACACAGTCTAGTTACATAACAAAACAAATTAATACTTATGTAGCTTTTGAATCTTGTTGTTTCGCACAATCTAGTGAAGCCTTATTAGCTCTGATAATTTTTTTACATACCTATTCATTTTACCTATGCTATTATTTAATAATTTCAAATAGCGGTTTAGGCTACTACCCCTACGGGGGGGACACTGAACTCTTCAATTTCAAACGACTCTTGTACTCTTTCTTTCTTTGTAACCCTAAACTCTCGAGACAACAAAAATAAATCAAAAATGTATAACCTACTCCTATTTATTGAGACGATTACAATGAGCCCAAAACACGATATCTCATTCGTAAGTTGGCGAGGCTGATGCTGCAGTATCAGCTCAAGATGTCGATGTTCTTGCAATATCATTGAAGTAACAGGCTACCGATTTTCCAATGGTTCAGATCTGTGAAAAGAAATCATCATCAGCTAGAAATGAACTGATGATCTTCAAATGGTTGAACATAGTTAAAACATGACCGATCAAGTCACCTTTCAAAGATATAAAACTAAATCAAGTTCATCCGTTCGGGAGCTACGGTGTCACAGACAGGCACACACAAAACATTATATTATAACGTTAACTACGTTATATTATAACATCCCACATCCTACGATATTATAACATCCCACATCCTGAGGCGATACTTCACACCTGGACAGCTTTCCACTTTATATAAAGCTCAAGTCCGGTCGGGTATTTAGTATTGCTGCCATGTGTGGGATGGTTCAGCCACAACACCAGCTGGGTGCTTTGGACTCGATTGAGCGTAGAGGGCATTGAGGGTGATAGGTGAGCAGCTAAACGCTGAGACTAAGTTCCAGAGTCTCGAGCACCGGCGTAAAGTTGCTTTGCCTTTCGATCTTTTATAGAATACATTTCGGAGAATGTGCCCAGGAATTGCATGATCTCATTCCACCATCTCCTTTTCACAACAGGACAAGCAGACGCACCGCTCAATACCATCCATACCTTGTCAGTCTACCACCCTTACGAACAAAGCGCTTTGCTTCCACATTTATAATGCGTACAGCCAAGGATTGGAATGATTTGCCGTCGTATGTCTTTCCTGAAAACTACAATTTGTGTCTCTTCAAGTCAAGAGTGAATAGGTATCTTCTAGACCTGCGTGCCCCATCGTCGGCCACATCGTCGCTTAACATCAGGCGAGTTCGTGGTCAAACGTAGGTCTAACTATGATAAAAAAAAAACCTTTTGTTTGGTTCGGGGCTTCGGGGTATAACATCTGTAGGTAAAGGTTAAAAGGTCCGTAAGTACATGTTAAATATTTTTATGAAAAAGGGTGAGGCGTACACCTAATAATATAAACTTCCAAAAATATACAAATAAAGGTCACTTGCTGAGGGTACCATTTTAAATACAAAATTAATATAAACGGTGTTTATAATCACGATAATCCGGAGGATCGCTGTCGGTCGCTAATAACTGTTAAGTAGGTAAGGTACTTACTGGTTAGTCGTTGGTCGGGTAGACGGTTTAGTTTCAATAAGAGTCGAGGATGGGGAACACAAGGCGCGTGATTCAGCGGCCGAGTGCGGCGCCCGCGCTATATTTAGCCGCCGCCGCCGCACGCCTCGCCGGAGCCGGCCTTCTGCACGCTGCGCCCTGGAACACCCTCGCAAACAACACTAAAGCTTACCATTATCATTTATGAAAAGCTCACGGTAGAAATGTTTAATCGAATCAAAACAAATTACTATTATAGACGACGTCCGTGGCACAGTGAGCGAAGGCCCGCCTGAGACTCAGAAGGTTGCGGGTTCGATTCTTGTTGCGGAACAAATGTCTGTATGATCTGCATTTGTCTCGGGTCTGGATGATTTTCTTTATATAATGTTTGTATAAAAAAGTAAGTAAGTATCTAATATATATGATATGATAATATGAGTCATCTGGTTCCCGTAAGCTTTGCTTATTTTAGGGCCTACTAATGTTTATTTACTAATGATGTTGAATGAAATGTTAAGCATTATTTATTTATATCTGAACAAAAACAGGTAATACAAATACAAAACAAGAAGACATACATTACGCAGAAATTACAAAAACTGTGTTGGGAATATTGGTCGCAGCAGTCTACACTATAGTTTTATCATTGTGATCAAAGTTGGCACGGCAAAACCCTGTTCCTACAATGCTAAAAAATAAAAATGTTGTACCTCTCCCACACAATGCAAAGTGGGGTTGATTTTTTAATCCCATCGTGTGGCATATCGTTGCGTAGATCCTAATAATACTAGTTTAATAAATATTATGCTTTGAAGTAGTCATTTCTTCTTATCGAGTCACTAGAAAGTGAGTTAGTATTAGTAGTAAGATAACCTGATTTGTAAACCTTAAAAAAAAACATGTAATGTAATGTAATCTATTTTAGACGCGCCTTAAAAATAGAAGTTTGTTCGAATCAATAAACGAATTAAACAGTCGGCGTCGTCGGACAGAACAGTCAGCTTTTGTTTGTAACGCATGCCCACCAGCCACTGGACTCGTACTCGTACAGCTAAACAATCTGTTTATAAACAAACTAGCGGAAGCCCTACGTGAACGTGGGATATTTTGCGTTTCTCATGCTCGTCCTAAGAAACGAATCGTAAATATGCAACGATGGAGAGCGTGCCGTTCGAGCTTGCCAAGTCGCAGACAATGGAGGCGTTACGTACCGCGGCGCGCCGAGGCTGTCGAAGCTTCCGGTGGCCGGCAGCCCCGCGCATAATCTAATGAGTAGCTTCCCTCGCCTCCGACTGTTGCGTATGCATCCACCCAGCCCCAGCCAGCAGCGGCTACCGTCCGACTCGCACCTCGTGCGCTCTCTTGCCTACGCCGGCCCATCCATCTATAAGCGTTCCTAATGGTTATTTATATATTAAATGCCTATTTCTAATCGAATCTGATACCTATACATTGATGGTTCCATAATCGCTATGCGACACAACGCCCGCGCCCATTCGAAGACAAGCCAGCCATACATACTGATACGGTTCTAATGGGATGCGGTGCGGGTTGTTGTCCCATCCCGCGTTTCTCGATTTTTTCATACATTGTGCTGTTGGATTTATCGATCAAAGTTGTCGGTTTGTACATCTACATGCTCTCTAGTATGGATTATCCATGTTCAAATGATTAAGTACCTAGCAAGCGGAACTGCCCGAAACTTCGTTAGTGTTTCTTTATGTTATCGTTCTTTTCGTTGTTCATTGTTGTCGTGGATCGGTATGGGATCGATAGAGTAAATAAAACGTAGGTACACTACGTTGGATTTGTTATGGCCTCAATTCAGTTGTTTCGCTAGAGTAACTAAAATTTCCTAAATTAAAAACGATCTTATTTTGTTTGCATTAAAGTTTGAATAAGAATAACATTTTTTAGCGACACTTCCTAAATTAACGTATAACTGACGTGTTTTAGCTCAATTTAGTCATCATGTAAGGAGGTGTTGCTTAAAACTGCGGTTATTTTTCGCAATTTTTATCAACACCTCTATACATTATTTTCAATAAAGGAATTAATTGGAATAAAAATTATAGCAATAAAACAAAAAATAATTTTAACTTACTTTAGAATTGTGATTTAAAATGGGTACCTTAATTTGAACTTTAATTATAGCAAAATAAGGTCGTCCATATTTTAGAAAATTTTAGCTAGTCCGGCGAAACAACAGAATTGCCATCATTGTCTCCCCTCTATGTCTTATAATATTACCTACATAATTAGCTAACTAGCTGACGTTTTAGTCGGACTTTTAGCTTTCTAATTAGGTAATGTTCATGAATAAGGATGGAAACAGATTTAAACAACACATTAGGATTAGATAATTTGATTACTTATAAGATACTCTACTATATAAATAGTAAACTTTTAAATTTAGTATTTAAACACTCAAAACAATAAAACTATTTCTAAAACATTGTTTGTTGACCCCATCCTACAATACAGATGTATAAATAAATGAATAGTTATAAGTATTGGTGTACAATGCACACAATACCATCTAGCCCCAAACTAAGCATAGCTTGTATTATGGTGACCAGATGACTGATAGAATACTTATATATTTTTAAATATGTACATAGATTATGATACTTTATAACATCCAGACACAGAACACCCTCCTCTATCCTATAATGACATAATACCTAAAATAGCGTTTAAGTATGTTCAGTTCTTGTAATTGTAATGTCAATAAATAATTGAACAACTCATTAGTTGTGTGATTATACTCGAAATGTAAGATAGACCCTTAGGTCGTAGACTAGGAAGAGAGCTGTTCGGTGGACACTAAGAAAGGGATTCGGGCTCTGACTAGTGTTTGTAAATTAATAGCCTGGCTATGTTGAACAATTTTCGTTTTAAGATCTCTTCTGGCATCGGCAGATATGTAATTTTTGTATTTTTTTTTTCAATAATATTAAGAATCTGGTACCTACTGAACTGAACTGATAAATTGGAAGACATCGAAGGTCGCGTGGGTTACTTGGATAACATACCTATATAGCGGAGCGGGCAGCTGAAAGCCCTGCTTGTACGTATAATGATTACATCGAGATTTTAACGAGCCGCGCCAGTTGCAGCGCGACCGGTTCTGTGCACCCGCCTGCTTACAGCCCCCCCTCCCCACTAGCCGTGCAAGCTGTTTACCTCGCCTCCCTCCCGCTCTAGAGCACCATCATTTCTGGAACACTGGCATTTGCTCTGATAAATAAAGTCTGATAAAGGGCGATAAATACACCCTAACTACTAATGCTCTATCTTATAAACACACACTAACTAACGAATTGTTTAAATCTGTTGACATTTCTATTCTTTGACATTAGAACGACAAGCATACTCAGGGCATACCTTATCATCATGCTATTATTTATCACTACTTATGTTTTTTTTTATAGAAAGTTGTTCTGTTTTGGTCCATGAAATCGCTAATGAAGGAAAACCTTCTTCTGCCTCTGAAGCGAAAACTCATTGATATGTATATATTGCCCGTTCTTACCTTGGTGTACAAACATGGTCTTTAACCGAATCTCAGAAGTCCAAACTCAAGATCCAACGAGCTATGGAGCGTAATGTACTAGGGGTGAAGAGAAGAGACAGAGTCCGTAATTCAACCTTGCGCGCAAAGACCGGGATCGCAGACGTCGGAGACAAGACCGCCAAATTAAAATGGAGTTCGGCGGGGCACGTCAGCCGTATGAATAAAGGCAGGTGGGCAGAGGTCGTCACACAATGGGTGCCTGCAGATAGGCGACGTACGTAGCCGGGGCAGGCCGAAAATACGCTGGCGTGACGATCTCGATGCCTTCGAGACAGGCTGGTGGAAAGTGGCGGGGGACAGGAACAAAAGGAAGGAATTGGGGGAGACCTTTGCCCAGCTGTGGGAAAGTATAGGTTAATAAAAATAAAAATAGAAAGTTGTTTGTATGTGTCAATGTTAAATATTACATATTTTGTATTTTTATATTTTTTGTATTAGTAACTTTTTGTACACCTCCGTCGTTCTGTTTTTGTTTATCCTGTCCACACAAAGGTTGCCTGGAAGATATCGCTTTTAGCGATAAGGCCTCGCATTGTACAATTTTATTTCTATTATTTCTTCTGTGTTATTTTTGTTTACAATAAAGTGTTAATTTATATATCGATCTACTTGATTTGACGACCTCTGTGGCGCAGTTGGATAAGACCCGGCTGAAACGCAGAAGGTTGCGGGTTCGATTCCCGCCGCGGGACAAATGTTTGTACGATCTGCAAGTATTTGTCTCGGGTATGGATGTTTCTAAGTATAATATGTATGTATTTACAAAAAAAAAGTATATTAGTAGTATATCAGTCATGTGGTACCCATAACACAAGCTCTGCTTACTTTGGGGCCAGATGATGTGTGAAATGTCCGGGATTATTTATTTATTATTTACTTAAGCGCGGCGCTATCTGATTATGTAAAAACATCTATGAGTAAGGGGTCGATCTTATAATGACACGTTAGCTTGTGTTGTTTAAAACTGTTGCCATTATAATAATAAGGAAGGATATACCTAGGTAGATGGCGTACTTAAACCACTCTCGCCACGTTACTTAAAACTGTGATTAGTAAAAATATACACTGATTGCACAAGTTTATAAAAAAAACTGCCTATTGTTCTGCTGAAGCTGTCTAACAATCGGTCATATCGTACATTTTGGAAAATCTAGAACAATCATCTGTGTATATCACACAAATGTTTACCCTGGGTACATTTCCAACCCTCAACATACATCGCAGAAGGCAGAGCTACTACCAACAGAGGTGACAAGGCGGTTTGCGGTTTGTTAGCCTTAATATTCTGTGTTTACTATTATCAGCATTCCTTAGGTAGGTACGTAGGTAAGGTACTGCATTTGGGTGTGACGATGAGCTTTAATTTATAACTTTAGCTAATTACCGCGAAAACGTTTTTGTAGGTATATAAGTAGTATTGTTTGAATGAGTAACATACATTTTTAATTGTGTTTCGTAACTATCATTATGATTATGATTCACAGTTTTATTGTGTTAAATACGTAAGTCATTATTTCATTAAATATCGTATCAAAGTCTTATTAGGTTGTATTGATCGGTCGCGTGAATTGCTTTGTTTTTAAAGGATGATATTATTTCGTTATTTTTTTTTGTATTTAGGTAAGTATGTGAATCGTATCGACACGACGACACACGTATCGTATAGTGTGAAAATTTGATCTTAATTTGCCTCGAACATGTACCTACTTTTTGCCTACAATGGAGAACAGAAAAGGGTCAAAATGTTACACTAAAATATACCTAACATTAAAGCGTAGACTACGTATGTTATATTAGTTTTTATTTCATGTGAATACATTCAGTATTACCGAAGTTATGACTGCTAGTAAGTTTAGACACTTTTTAAATTTTCGAGATTTCGCGCGCTCCCTGCGTGACGTCACGGCTGCGGTCATGAATGTTCGAGACATACCTATTATGTTGCGGAGTTATTTTAAAATTATGATATCTCCTAAGATGTTGATTGAAATCAAGTGATGTCAAGGACAATTTTGTTCACAATGAAATGCTTGTGATTAATAACATATTTATTTGGATGAGGATTAATAAAATGTTGATAAAACTCCTTCGCAAATAATGCATTAATTTCGAACAAATTTGATTACCAATAAAACGTTATAGTTAGTCAATCTTTTTGTAATTTTTTTATAACTTTTAAAGAGGAATAATTCCATCATCATTTTTGGGTAACTTAAACCGTTTACGCAGCGCACGCAACGGAAGCTCTCAAAAAGGAATATTGTTTCCCTATTTCGCAACATTTTCCATTGATGCTTCGCTCCTATTGGTCGGAGCGTGATGTTATAAAGCCTTCCTCGATAAATTAACTATCCAAAACAAAAATATTTTTTTAAAACCATGATAGTTTTAGAAGTTATACCTACATACATACCTATTTCGAACTTCAAACTGAATGTGTGGTATGTAGGTATATTCCATATACCTACTATATTTTGCGACCCGCCAACTACTGTAGGTTGAATAGTACGGTCTTAATACAATCATACTTACGTTATGGTATACCTACTTTTGACTTGCAATATAATTTACATCTTGAAAGACTGTACGTTCGGGTCGTGCAAAATAACATTGTGTTATACACAAAAAAAGGGATTTAACCCACCGTTTTCCAACAAGAGATCAAAATTCACTAATACCTATGCCATCATCAATAAAACTTAAATATACCTACGTTTTTATTAGAAAGTTGTATTAGCGTGTAAAATGTTAAATTAAGGGCAAAATCTATGCATATTTTTGGGGATATCGTTGTCAGAGGTAGGTAGTAGATATTAAATAATATATAAAGAAATGCACAAGTAGGTAGGTATTAGACAACGATGAGTAGGTATAGGTACTCACATCAAAATGATCTTCACAGCAGCAGAACCCAACAGATTTAGGTCCTATTGAATCATCTCTTCGTATAGCTCTCATCCACTCCAGAAACTTTTCGCGCGCGACGAAATAAGTTGTGACGTCATCGCATGATTGAGCGCCAACCACGTTTTTAAATAATGTCGTACGAAAATGCACACTTTGATCTTCATTTTCTCAGCCATTTTTAAAGGTAGAAAAAAAGTAAAACACAGTTATTCATGTAATTTTTTTAGATTACTTTTGCATTAAAAAAAAAACGTTTGTCTTCTCCATTGGCGGATGTATCAGCACTAAGTTCTAAAAATTCCTAGCAAAATGATTTTATAAATATCTATGCTGTTGGCATTCCTTTATTAGAAAAATAAACTTCAACATAAAGGAGGCTTCTCAATCACGGATCCGATTTCAATGGTTTCTTCACTGCTTCGCAGGCTGTAGAGAATTATAACAATCTAAATCTGCCTTTACACATTTTTAGAATTAGAATTACTTAATTTTTTTTGGTAAACTGAGAAAAAAAGCACTTGCCATCATTATTATTATTATCTCATAAATAAATGTCAATGTTGTAATAAGGTAGTTAATACTCTGTTTTGTTTTGACAATATTCATAAACATATATGTATATTTACTGAATAAGCACACATAAGTACTTACATCAATAATAATAAAAAAGGAAGTACAAAGAGAAAAGACATTTGTAAAGTTTAAAATTATTCTGCCGAGACCTTCAATCCACTCACTCAACCTTTTTTAAAAGCTTTAGATTGATTCTAACCGATGATGACGAGAGAGGTCGTACGTGGTGGTAAGGAAGGTGTTTGGATATGGCGCGGTGTGCGCGAGGGTGGTGCGGTGCGGTGCGGGGTAGGGGGTGGGGGGGGGGGGGGGGGGGCGGTGGCTGGAAGGGCTCGCATCGCACTCGCAGTCGGAGGCTGCGCGCCAGTCCTCCGCCGGCGGCCGGCTGTCCACCGCCATGTTCCACTGCATCGTGCAGCCGCGCACTGACTGGGGCCAGCACGAGCTCGGCAGCGCGTTCCCCGGTACGCAACGCACCGCTTCATAGGTATCTTCCGTGCATCTGCACGGTATCGCATCTGCTCTTTTCTCGCTCGCCTAAATTACAGTAACGCCTAATAACTACGTTACTTACTCGTATTTATCTATGAAATCTTAATGAGAATGCCGAGTGAGAGCTTACGGGAAGATGAGTCGACGGCTGATCGTCCGTCGGTGTCGCGCGATTTCTGAAATGGCGTGTCGAAGTGTTGACATCTGTGCGGTTTTTGTTCGATTTCCGCACGCGAGACGGCTGCGCCTGCTTCATAAAGATGTGTAGAAGGTTGGACAAAGCTTTCGCTGAATGCCAATGTTAGAACTCCGCGACCGCTGCAAGCTTCCATAAATAACGGTCGCGCCTGAGTGGCCGCCGGCGCCGGCGCCGCTCGGAGGCTCAGCTCAGAAGTCAGAATGTTATGGGAACAAAACAGCTATGGCTTTGTTTAACTCCCACACTCTTCCGATCTGGGTGTACATACAGATACTAGGTTCTTTAGCAGTAGCTAGGTTCGGTAGTAACCACTTGTACCAAACCGGTTCCGTTTGTTTCAATTTTGATCAAATTGCCAAGAGTAAACAAAATAGAGGGTTATTACATTGATTGGTGTAGATTGGGTATTGGGGCGATGTTCGGGCAGCCAACATTACATGGCGGGGTGCGGGCGGCGTCCCTAGCAGTCTGCCGCGCCCGTCGCGCGTCCCGTCGTCGTCGTCCCTTCGTGTTTCGCTCCCCTCGTTTTGTACTTCGACATTTAAAAGCACTCTTTCTGCGTGCTGCGACCGCTGACTATGTTTTTTCCTTGTAACGCTACTAATATATAACGTATCTGCGACACTCGTTCGCGATCATACCTTCGAGTACAAGCACGAACCGCCCGGCATGGCATGGCATCGCATGCCGAATATATAGGTAGATAATGCATGTGGATACCCACGATGTAATAATCGTGGGAATTGACGTGGTTACCCCCTTTACCGTAACTTATCGCTGTAAACAATGTTCAATTAGTTTTTATTTGTCCATGGAGGGAATGCGAGTACCTGCTTATGCCTAGGTATATGTATAGTGAGAATAAGGAACAAGGCCCGCAACGCAATGGGTGCGGTGCGGTGCGGGGAGTGCGTGCGTTGAACTTCCGCTATCTGCTCTAATGTTTACCTACTTAACCTAACGCCTGTTACTGACCTTTTCGATACTTCGACGACTTGAAAAAACCATAACGAGTGAACGAACTATATGGGATGTATGAGGATAGGTACGATGTAGGTATTTGTTGAGTTGTGTAAATTAGGGTAAATAGTGAACAAAATACATTCATTTTAAAAACAAAGAGGATAAATGATGAAGAAGTAAGTAAATAATAAAAATAGCGCGCAACGTTTAAATCATTACCAATATACCTACCTACCTTACTTTTTAAGATACTTATTAATGACTCTTCTACTCTTACCAATATCAATAGGTACCTACCTAGTGAAATTAACAAAAAAAATATTTTCATTGTAGAAAAGCGTGGAGTGCTTGATGTCAATTGTTATAGATATTGGTAAGAGTAGAAGAGTCATTAATAAGTATCTTAAAAAGTAAGGTAGGTAAAGTAAGGTGTTCTAAATTTAAATTTATTTAAAATTATTTTCTTCCTTTTGGTTTGCTTTTCTATTAAAGCGTGTTTATTATTTTTTTAAACTGTTATTTATTTTCTAATTTGTACTAACCTAGTTCAATGTTATCTACAAAATCGTGTTTTTTTGTTAACAATCGCATTTGGAAAATAGCTAATCCTGAAAGTCCTGATCAGGATAATGGGACAAACTATTTAAATGATTGCATTGTCATCGGTCCTTGCTAGGTGTGCTAAGTTTCAAATCAATCCGACGACGCGACGTTTTGGAGGGGATTCCGGTACATAGATACAATACCAAACGAATAAAAGCGTGTTAAAAAGGAATGAATTGATTGTTAATAAGTTTGTAAAATTGTTTGTAATGGGTAAACTAAAAGCTATCTTTCCTATTTTAAAATTGTAAATCTTTCACCTATGTGGAAAGCTACATTACTCTGGAGTAACATGAGCTATATTGTAATTTATAAAGATATTGTAATGTAAGAAATATTTACGACCTCTGTAGCGCAGTGGGCTTGATACATTTTGAATACAAGTGAATTTGATACATTTTGTTTTTTTAGCATTAGGTAATGGATTATTTACAGTGAACCAGTTAAGAACTAACGATAGGGATTCATTAAAGTTATCGCAAATACTAGTTTTAGCTCTATCAACTTGCTAATATATAATAATCATATTTTATTTAATATTTGTTAGTCTCAGATTATCGTTGCCCTAAAGAGATTGATCCCTAGAAAGGTGCCGGCTTAGATACAAAACCAAATATTTACACCAAATATGTTCTTATAAGTATATAATATGGAGTAAGTCTGAAATAAATGAAATTTAATTAAATTTTAATATAAATGTGGCGATGCAAATACCTCAAATTATCGACCCGTGTTGACATTGACATCTACCAAAAATTGCCACTTTAAAGCTTAATATTTATCAAACGAATATCTGGTATCTAGTAAAAACTGTTCAAGAATAACTCTACATAGAAATAAAATAAAAATAAAAAGTTTTTAGGGTAGGTACTTATCCGTAAAAACAAATTTTCTAAAAAAATATTTAATAACTTCAGAGTAAGGGCTATTAATAAGTATTACCGTTCAAAGTTTCATCAAAAATTATGTGAAGTATAGTCTGCGAGCAAGAGCTCTGGCTAGGGACGAACAGAAGGACATAGCGAAACTATAAATTGTTCCTTGTGAACTATGAAACCCTACATACTGGCACGTAAAGGAAAAACATATTTAAATCAGTACGGTTTCCTTCCATTCAATTTTAATTAATTTAATTTGTTATAATTTTCTCGGTAAATATGGCCTCGGGGATCGAAATGAGCGTGGGACACGCCTCCTGCAATTTGCCTTTGGACAAAACATGCGTATAGCCAATAGCTTTTTTTCGAAAAAATTGCATAGAAGATAGACTTGGGTATCACCTAGCGGATCTATAAAGAATGAGATTGATTTTGTTTTATGTTCCGATAAAGATTTGATTAAGGACATCAGTATTATTAATAAAATCAAATTCAGTTCTGACCACAGACCAATTCGTGCTAATGTAAGATTTAATTTTAAAATTCATCGTGCAAAAATATTCTCTAGTCGAATCCAAAAACTATCAAAACACATTTTATTTAATAATGCAGAGCAGTATAATTTAGAACTATCAAACTCTTTTAATATGTTAAAAATTAACGAAATAGATGATGTAAATACACAATATAATACCATAATTAAAGCAATAGAAATAAGTAATAAAAAGATTAGAAAACCTAGGGACACAAACAGCAAACTTACAAAAGACACACATCTACTCTTGACCAAAAGAGAAGGATTAGAAATTGGCTCGCTAGAGTTTAGGAAAATAGTAGGCAAGTCAAGCGTAGTATCAGGAAAGATATAAGAAGCCTTAACTGTCATCTGGTTCAAATAGCCCTCGAGACCAACAGATCTTTGAGAACTGCAAAACAGGGAATACATAAAGGAAAGGTGTGGATCAATAGTTTGCAAGATGAACAAGGGAAGAAACATAATAACAGAACAAAAATAATCGATATATGCACAAATTTCTACAAACAACTTTATTCTGACAGCACAAAGAATTCCAACAACGAAACTTACTCCTTTGATGAAAGCATCCCATCTATAACAGGAAAGGAAGTACAAGACGCACTCAGAACAATTAAATTTGACAAAAGCTCTGGAGAGGATGAAATTACGACAAAGATAGGTTCACCGGCACTTTTACCATATTTAACCAATTTGTTTAACTTTATTCTCCATACAGGTACATTTCCATCCAATATGTGCCATTCAAATATAATCCTTCTCCACAAAAAAGGCGATAAAAGCAATATCAGTAATTACCGACCCATTAAGTTTAATATTTTATATTTATAAAGCTTTCATAATCGTAATACAAAATAGAATAAATAAACAATTAGACGATAACCAACCCTCTGAACAAGCAGGATTTCGCTCGGGATTCTCGACCACAGACCACCTTCATACACTCAACTAAATTATTGAAAAGTACCAGGAATATAACAAACCATTATATTTAGCCTTCGTCGACTACACGAAGGCTTTTGACAGTATTAAACATTCTGCTATTTTTACAGCTCTTGAAAATCAACACATTAATAAAACATACATAGACCTTATAAAAATAATTTACAATAACAGTACAGCCAATATAAAACTCACAAGCTCTGAACCCCATTTTACAATTGATAAGGAAGTTAAACAAGGTGACCCGCTCTTTCCAAAACTATTTACAAGCACTTTAGAAGAGATTTTCAAAACACTGACTCGATCTTGGTCTAATAAAGGAATATCTATCGGAGACAAGAAGCTTACAAACTTGCGCTTCGCCGATGATATTGTGCTTTTCGCCCCAACTGCATCAGAACTCCAAACTATGCTTGAAGATCTAAGCAGAGCAAGCCTAGAGGTTGGACTAATGATGAATCAGTTAAAGACACAAATAATGACCAATATCACCCAACAGAAAATCAAGGTAGATGGGCAAGATTTACAGAACGTCGATATATATCTGGGCCAGATAGTCTCCTTCCAAAACAGGCAAGACAAAGAAGTTGGACGACGTGTCGACAACGCCTGGAGGAGCTTCTGGTCCATGAAATCGCTAATGAAGGGAAACCTTCCTCTGTCTCTAAAGCGAAAACTCATTGATATGTGTATATTGCCCGTTCTTACCTATGGTGCACAAACATGGTCTTTAACCGAATCTCAGAAGTCCAAACTCAAGATCTGCCAACGAGCAATGAAGCGTAGTGTGCTAGGGGTGAAGAGGACAGACAGAGTCCGCAATACAACTTTGCGCACAAAGACCGGGATCGCAGATGTCGGAGACAAGACCGCAAAATTAAAATGGAGTTGGGCGGGGCACGTCAGCCGTATGAGTGCAGACAGATGGGCAGAGCTCGTCACACAATGGGTACCTGCAGATGGGCGACGTAGCCGGGGCAGGCCGAAGAAACGTTGGCGTGACGATCTCGATGCCTTCGAGAAAGGCTGGTGGAAAATGGCCGGGGACAGGGACCAATGGAAGGAATTGGGGGAGACCTTTGCCCAGCAGTGGGAAAGTATAGGTTAATAAAAAAAAAAAAAAACTACTATTATTATCACATCGCTGTCTGAATATATTACATTTTAATTTTTAAATTAAAGTTCACTTGATGGCTGGTGTTCTAGCAACGAATTTGTTTTGAACGTCAGTAAAAGCCATCTTTGTCCACTTTGCGAACACGGCCGCGCCAGGGCATAGTACGAGTATATCACGATGAATATACGACGGGAATAGCGTTCTCTACTGCATTGTAGCCATTTAAGCAAACTAAACAATTACGTATCAGTCTTTAATATTTCGTTCAATCCATAAAAACTGCAAAACCACACTGACAAATCCACAGTTTAGCAGATGTTAGTGGCAACTTGGGTGCTTTGGCTTTCTATGTTTGTATGTGTGTATGTTTGTTCGTTAGACGATATCTTTGGAACCATCATTGCTTGAAAGTAGGCAAGTCAACAGAATACAATTACGAAATGAGCTGCTAACTCTTTGAACCAAGTTGAGAATGCGAGGTTGATAAGTTATGGGGTTTCAAAAGGGGCGATTTTCATTTTTATTCTAGGACGTATAGTTTTTAAGATGCAACGTGAAATCAAAATCATTTTAACTTCAGCTCCTACTGGCTATAGTTTAATAGATATTTTATAGCGTGATTTAATCAGAAATTTCATATTCTATACATATCAATTTTCAATGATTTAAACAGTAAATCAAATATCACAAGCGTTTTATAATGTACCAAAACCCCAGACTACGACACTTATTTATTGTTCTTGCAAGTAGCAGAAGAGTTTTAGACGAATATTGTAAAGCGTACACATCCTCTGTGGAGGAAGGGTTAATGCATTACTTAAAGGAGTTTTGGAGTTACGTTAAAAATAAAACTGGTTATTCAACAATACCTCAAGTTATGTCGTATCATGGTGAACGGTCTAAAGACAAATGTGGGGATATGCGGCCTCTTCGGCATGTTTTTTTTGGCTCAGATAATTCTTTTGGTGACTCTCAGCCATGGCAACCATAAAATTATTACTTACACCGAAAAAAATGTGCTGGACCTGATGGTATCCCATCCGCATTTGCTATCGCATGTGGCCCGGAGCTGTCCGCACCGTTAACAAGAATCTTCAATAAATCTCTTAGTACTGGCTTTTTCCCTGCTAGGTGGAAGACGGCTTACGTCATTCCCATTCACAAATCTGGCGGTAAAACACATTGCGATAATTACCGTCCTATTAGCATTCTCGTATACTTCGCCGAGCTATTCGAGTCTGTGGTTTATTACTGTATTTACGCTCACATCAAACCGTATATCTCGATTAATCAGTATGGGTGTGGTAAACAAAGATCTACAGTTAGCAATCTTCTAGTTTTTAAAATCGTTAACTTTACCTTCTAGTTTTTAAAATCATAACTTTAACTTTACCTTAATCGTTCACTTTAATTTATCTTGATAAATTCCGTGTTCGTCTTTAATTACCCTAGTTGCTAATTCATTGTAGCCCACACTGTAAGTGTTTCTTAATGTATTAAAATCAATAATGTCAGTATTATTAGTATTTATCATAACAGAATTATCTTCGATTACTCCATAGCCGGTAACCAATTGGCCGTAAACCTATCCGGAGCTTATCCCATAGCACATCGTACGATACCAGGTCAAATACCATGGACAGGCCCAAAAACGGGCATAGACAGGTATCGCTCTCGTAACATACGAGTAGTCTGGACAGGATGCTTGAGCCTCGGGATAATTGTTTTTGGTCAGAGCCCAGGTCAGAAATCAAACTGGGCTTCATGCAATTTTAAATGCTTACCAAGCTACACATCAAGCAAACCGGCCTGCACCTTGGCTACCAAAGTAGTCAGAGGGATCGGTCTATAGTTGTTCCTTCGAGGCATCCCTTATTTTATTTTATTTTATCGTCTACCGTCAAGATATACCTCCTATCCGCACGCACCGCGATTTACATCAGGATTTGCAGAAGGGAATCGTAGTGAAAACGTTCTCCTATCGCAAATCGTGAATCGGATCGGTCGCGAGAAGCGCAAGAGTCGAGCGAGATCACGAGTCGGTGCGTCGTTTTGTGTCAGACATCCGGCTGCAGCTGGCGGAGCAGTCGCGCGTGCTGGAGGCGCGGGCCGAGGCGACCGGCGGCGTGGCGGCCGAGCTGCACGACTACTGTCGGCGTCGCGCCGACCTCGAGCACGAGTACTCGCGGGCGCTCGACAAGCTGACGCGTGCTGCGCACCAGCGCCACAAGGAGCAGCGGCATCGGCGCGCGCAGTGGCCGCTCACCGGCGCGCACGCGTGCTGGCAGGCGGCGCTCGAGTCGGCGCGCACGCTGGCGCGGTCCCACGCCGCCCTCGCGGACCTGTACGGCGGCCCGCTGGCGGCCAGGCTGGCGCGCGCGGCCGAGGATGCCTTGCGGCTGCATCGCAAGTGTCGCGCCGTGGTGCTCGAGCGGCACGAGGAGCTGGGGGCGGCGCTGGGCGCGGCGGCGGCGGCGGGCAAGGCGCACGCGACGCTGCACGCGCGGTGGCGCGCCGCCGCTCTCAAGCTAAGGGCCGCAAGGGACCTGCGCCGGGACCCGCCCAAGCACAAGAAGATCAAGGCGCTCGACAAGGAACTCGAAAAGGTATCTCCGGCGGCTCGGTTCGTCGGTCGCGTCGGTGGGCGCACCTACGGTTCCTTCGATCGGAAGCGATGCGAGCGCTCACCGGGTCGATGCGATCGTTTCAGCGGCGAGCGCGACACGCGGCGGCGCGCGCGGAGGCGCTGCGGGCGCGCGTCGAGTGCGTGCTGAGTCTGGAGGCCGCCAACGCCACGCTGCAGCGGTACTACCTCGACGACATCGCCGATATCGCGCTGGTGAGTGTGCGGCGCCGAGAGGGAGGGGAGGGGTGGTGTAGCGCAGTGCGTGACTCGGCGGGGTGCGTCTCCCGCAGTGCACGGAGGTGGGGTTCGAGGCGGTGGTGGGGCGCGTGGTGCGCGCGGCGGCGGCGGCGGAGAGCGCGCGCGGCGCGGCGGCGGGCGGGGCGGCGGCCGCGCTGGCGCTGGCGGCGCAGGCGCTGGACGCGCTGGCCGACCGGCAGCGTCTGCTGGACGCGCATCCGGCCGCCTTCAGCCAGCCGCGCCCGCTGCCGCACCCGCCCGCGCCCGCGCCCGACCCCGAGCGGCGCGAGGAGGACGAGGAGGAGGAGCCCGGCGAGGAGGAGCGCGCGCTGGCGGGGGAGCTGGAGGCGCGCCTGGCGCAGCTGGAGGCGGGCGCGCGCTCGCTGCGCGCCGAGTGCCACGAGAACGCGAAGACGCTCGACGCCGCGGAGGCCGAGCTCGTCAAGCAGGTGAGCTCGGTGCGGTCCCCGCGATCCGACCGGCGATCGCGGGTCGACCCGGTCGATGCGCGAGAGCGGTCGTCGGCTCGCGGTCGATCTAGCATCGCTCGTTTCAGATGGAGGGTAGCGACTCGCAGTGGGACGTGAGCTCGCTGTTCGGCGCGGGCGCGCTCGGCGGAGGCGCGCTCGGCGCCCTGGCCGCGCCGCCGCCGCCGCTCGACGACCAGGAGGACTACTACCTGGCGGTGAGTGCGCCCCGAGCCCCGACCCCGAGTCGACCTCGCGAGGCCGACTCGCCCCGCTGACGAACCCCTCCGATCTCCTTCGCAGAAGTTCCGCGCGTACGTGTCGAGCGCGGGTCGGCTGGCGCGCGTCGAGAGCAAGGCGGCCGCGCTGAGGAGCGGAGCCGCGCTCGGCGTCCCCCCCTCCCCCGGCGCGGCGCCCCCCGCGCCCCCCGCCTCCCCGCCGCGCCGCGCCGCCCGCGCCCCCCGCCCCGCGCGCACGCACTTCACCGCGCCGCTCGACACCCGCCTGCCGCGCGTGCTCACCGAGTGCGTCCGCGTCATATCCACGTACGGTGCGTTTCACTCTCGCTCCCCCCCTCGCTCCCGACGGCCGCTCTGACCGGGCTCGCGTTGCGCGTTGCAGGACTGCGGCACCAGGGCCTGTTCCGCGTGTCCGGCTCGCAGGTGGAGATGCAGGCTCTGCGCGCCGCCTTCGAGCGCGGCGAGGACCCGCTCGTCGAGGTGCGCGACGCCTCCGACATCAACTCGGTGAGTGCGGGTCCGGAACGGACGGGGAGTGCGGAGTGCGGAGTGCAGAGTGCAGAGTGCAGAGTGCAGAGTGTGCAGGTGTGCGGGCTGCTGAAGCTGTGGCTGCGCGAGCTGCGACCGCCGCTGCTGCCGAGTGCGCTGCAGGCGCGGCTGCTGACGACGGCGGCGCTGCCGGAGGACGGGCGCTTCGCCCCGCGGCTGCGCGCCGTGCTGGCCGGCCTACCGCTGCCGCACGTGCTGGTGCTGCGTTACCTGTTCGCGTTCCTGGCGCACGTGGCGGCCCACAGCGCCAGCACGTGCATGGACGCGTGGAACCTGGCCATCTGCGTGGGCCCGACGCTGCTGGCGGCGGGGGGCCACTCCCCGCACCAGCTGCACCAACAGAACCTGCTGAACGAGCTGGTGAAGCGCACCATCCTGCTGCACGAGGAGGTGTTCCCGCAGGACGTGGCGCCTCACGCGCTCTACCGCCCTCCCGACGGGTAGGACGCGACCGCTTTTATATCGTTATTTCGAGTTTCTGATGCGACAGGCGCCTGTGTCCTCCGACTCATCCTGGGAACATCCTGCGAACTACCGCGGATGCCCCGTGACACCGAGGGGCACCCCCGATCCACTAAAGCCACCCCTAAAGTGGTGATGCCTCGCTCGAATCCTTCAATTTCCAACGCGTGAGAAATCCCCCTGCCTAACCCCGGCCGAGCCCGCCGTCCAACGCCCCCGTTGCCGACCGACGACGCATGTTTCTCGCCTCGTTCGTCCCCTGCTACGTGTAAAAAAATCATGAAAGTCCTCCGATCTCATCCATGACTCATTCCAGAAGACCTCCTCGTCCTAAGTGCTAACAAAAAGCTTCTCGGATACTCTTCGGTCCGGTTCCCTTTTCCTACTTCACCTTTTTTTATTTGATCGATATGGTTACACAAAAGGCAACATTAAAACTCCGTTCCGTTAGAGTGTAACAGAGAGACATCAAACAGCACGGATGTTCTCAGGAACTGCCATACTACCACCCACCACATGAAAACATAGCTGACTGCCACAACTTTGACTTAATTCCATTCATAACCCCGACTCATTGTCCCGGCTTCGTGACCCTGAGACCTATAATCTATTATTGAATAACCATTACATTATGATATGTTACATATATAAATGTATCATATCAAGTAGGATATGGCGTTGCTAAAGAACGTAGCCTGTCTAATGCATTCTGTTATTTACTCGTATATGCGTTTTATATCCACTACTCTGCGCAATATTTATAAATAGTATCTCTCAAATCTTTCTTCGTCCTATCACTTAAATGCAAACGATCTTCAAATCTATACTCACATATCTTTAGCTAAGCTTCATGAGGCGATTGATGCTACTATGCTAAAGTCGAAAGCCTCCCTCCGACTCTCCGACCACCGACTTCAGCTCCTTTGTCTCTCGTCAATGCCTCTAAGATTCAGGTGATCGAAAAGGATCTTCACCCCGTAAGGCACCCGGTGCCGACGCTCTTAGCAGCAAGGTACCCAGTCTCCTCAGTGTTCTGTGGAAAATCTACAAATGACTCCTACTGAATCGTCTCTGGCTCCATGTGCATGAGCTTAGATTCCTCCCCGATGACACTCTGGCCACCAGCAAGTGCTCTGCGTTACGGAGCATGTGCTCTCCAAATTTCACCATATCTGACAAGGATGTATGCGAGCCTTTTTTCTTGATGTTCTTGAGGTAAAAAGCCCGTGTTTCTCAAAATGTATAGTACAACCTTTAGGTAGTCTAGAGCCACTGGTTCACCATGGTATGTGCGTAATACAATCACAACCATATTGATTTAATACAATCACAAGGATCACTTTGAAACGGTCCCAAACTATCCGATTGAACCACCCCGATTAGATGGTCCCTCCGTGGACCAAGACACGTTCTTGGTGATCCCGATCACCTGATTTCCCTGAGCCAGTCATCTAGTCCAAACGGAGTAAATACTGCACAGCTACACGAGCGAGCGTTACCGCCTGTGTCTGTCTGTTCGTTTGTTACTTTTTCACAGCTGAACAGCTGAACGCATTTTAGTGAAATTTGGTATGGAGCTATGTTTAAGATTATATCAACCTATGTTTTATACAAAATCTTTGATCTCTGCGCTGAGGATTCCATTGAAATCCTTCTGACTTCATCATCGGTTCCCAATCATACGATTCATTCAAGATCTTGTAACGTTTAAGCTAACGTCGTTTCATAATCTAATAAAATGGCTAAGCACTAAAGATAAAGATAAAACTACATAAATTGTTTCCTTTAATTATTAATAACTATACGTTGTCTATACGTAAATCGGTCAATCAGTCAGCACAAAGATCTTAAATAATTAGAGATTATAATACATTTTAATCCGTGCATTACAGCGAGGAAGGGGAGTTGACGGGCGAGCAGAGCGAGCCGGACGGTGGTGGGAGCCGACTAGAGGGGCTAGAGGGGCTAGAGGGGCTGGAGGTGCAGGAGGAGGGGGAGGAAGAGGAGGAGGAGGAAGAAGAGCCGGAGCGGCCTCCCGACGCCTCCGACACCGACGGTATTGTTAGCTGCTGTCTGAGCACGTACTCAGTCGCCGGGTGCCATGTGCCAGGTGCCAAGTGCCAGGTGCCAAGTGCCAAGTGCCAGCTTTCACTCTAAAACGTGCCTTGTATTGTTACAGAAGAGTCTAGCGAGGAGGTGGACAGCGGCGAATGGACCGGCCCCGGACTGTGCCGCAGGTAACCTGCTGCCGCCGGGTTCGCCTGTCGCTTGTCGCCTGTCGACTATCGCCTGTCGACTGTCGACTGTCACGAGTCAGCCCAGTCGGTGACCTCTCTTGTAACTCGAAGTTTGTTCGCAGGACGAGCGGAGCGGAGCGACTCGCCTCTCAGGTACCGCTCGAGACTGCCGTGTGACCTAGTGTGACGTCGTGTGACGTCCTGTGATATGGGGTGACGTCCTGTGACGTGGTGTGACGTCGTATGTCGTGGTGTGACGTGGTGTGCGCTATCGTCCTCGCCTACGGGCTAGCCGCGTACTGTTTACTTACGAAGCGTATTAATTAGAGCAAATACACGTCGCTGGTTGTAGGCTTGTCCCCCAAGACGAGTTGTTGAGCGACGAGTAGGGTCGTAGGTTGAGGGTCCATTGCGTCCGCCGCTGAGATGACACGAACCATTCGATGGCAGACGGCTCTGACGCAGAACGAATACATGTTGTACCTCTATCGATTAACTTATGGTGTTGTGATCGTGTTGGTAGGATGGCATTTGTTAGTTTTACAAAGTACAGCTTAACTCGAGTTGGGACATAAATGAATGCGGCATCGGCGTCCGTCGCGCAGCTCACTGAAGGCGCTCATTGTTATTGTGCTGAATGCTTGTATATTTTACTGTCACACTTGTTAGCTTTTATTCGTATCTTTTATATTATACTAGCCGGAACGCTCGGCTCCCGTTTAGCTAATCGCTCAACAAGTGACGATTCGCACCGCACACCACCACTGCTTTTCGTTGAGGAATTCCTTTATCGGCTGATCCGTATCATATTAGTTCAAAATTTTTACGGAGACAAATTCTAAAGAATTATCTTTCGACTTTCAGTACTAGGTACACAGTATTTGTACTGCCGGAATATGTCAACATATCAAGTTTAAATAATTAAATACATATCCGCCGCATATTTCTACACTCGCCAGTAAACCAAAACCTATGGGGTTAACCTATTATCATTAAATTTGGCAAGAAGCAAGGTCTCATAACGAGTGAAGAAAAAAAAACGAAAAATATTTATGATTCACTTCCAAAATGTTCGTGAGTTGTACTTACTATACATTTTGATAAAACGGGTTTTACTCACGTATTATTTAGTCGATGGAGGCACCGGATGAGTTAGATCTGCGGCCCGGGAGACTGCGGGAGACTATCTCTCTCCGCGGGTCGGTATTCATGTCTCATTATTTACACAAAAATACCCGTCACCTAGTTAAATAATAGTTGCGGCGGGACTCCGGCTAGTATACTATGTATGAATGCTATGTAGATATAGTTTGTGTAATGTTGTGATTAGTGATATACATTATCTGCTTGTGGCTTGGCTTGTGTCGCGGTAGTTGTCCGGTGCCGGTCCGGTTCACTCGACTTCCAGTTTACTCGAGCTGGCATACGTGTACTAATACCTACAGCGGGTATAAAAGTAGTTTCGTCACCATACTGGAACGAAACCATAAATATACAATATACATTTTTACGTCAATTATAAAGTTCCATAACTATACGCACATCATTATAGCTGTATTGGCACATTACATAGTGTGCACGATGTTCTTGTTAAAAAGTAATCACTAACGGTGTAGTTGTTGACGTCGGTCGGGCCGCGGGCCGGACGGTGCGGTGCCGGACCGGACGTCGGACGGGACGGTACGCCGGACCGGACATCGGACCGGACGGTACGCCCGCTATGTCCGCGACACCGCGACTGTTGTTAAAGACTGAATTTAACTTATTTATAGTACCTACCTACATATCGGAAATATGTTTGTAAACATAATACTCGTAGATTATTTAGTTGTATTTGTATGTTAGCGTTCTAATTTTAATATACATAAGTGAATAGTTGTAGTCGATAGGCGCGGCTTGTGTGGCTGCAGCTGCAGGTGACGGCTCCGTGCTCGCTCTGTGTCGCAATAAACGTACTTGTACGCATGCATGCTGTGTGTTTAATTTATTTATTTATAACATTCACAAGTACGATGCACTTACTCTCTTTAACTTTAACGTCCTTAAAGTACCTCAATAATTAGAACCGCCTAATTGGCATGTTTACGAATAACAAAAATACTGCTAACTCTTATGCCGGGTTCCTATGATACCAAATGTCCGCTAGCAGCACCTAGGGATGTAACGGAGCTCATCTTAGCGGAGGCGAATGCGGAAGCGCGAGATAAATAAGAAAAGAGACTAACCATACATATAAATATGAAATCTACATTCAGAAGTGACAGTTAAAATAGGGGATGAAATAGGGGATGAATTTATTTGGGCAACTCAAATTTCCTTAAGTTAGGGATCTGAAAATACATATTTAGGCTTTTGGTAAGAAATCCCTACTAATATAATAAATGCGCAAGTAACTCTGTCTGTCTGTCTGTCTGTTGTCTGTCTGTTACGTTTTCACACCTAAACCGCTGATCCGATTTTGATGAATTTTGGAATAGGGATAGCTGGAATCTTAGAGAAGGCTACTTTTTATGGAGGTACCAGAAAGAAAGAAAGAAAAATATTTTATTTGCAACGGTACACAAGGAACCAAGCGACACACAGACATATTAAAAACAAAAAATACATAGAAAAAAAAAAAAAGAAGCATAAAAAAACAATATTAAGAAGAACGGTCTATGTTGTGTCTCTCAATCCATGGGATGACGTCACAAAAAGGTGTCCGACTCAGCATGATGTTGCGTGCAGTAGTGGGTAGGTACTACTGACAACAACGCTGATCTTCCGCGGAAACCAGGACGGTGCGTCACGGCTTTGAACAAGATAGTCAGATAGGATATATCAAAATTAAATAAATAAACATATATATATATAATCACAATCATATAAATCATTAATTACAAATATTCCTATAACAATCACAATATTATTACCAATATTTCAGTATTGCCTATTTTTTCAAAAGTTTTCGAAAGAGTACTATACAATCGACTTGAAGCTTTCCTAAATTCTAAAAACTTTCTTTATGAGAAACAGTACGGGTTTAGACCCAAGTCTAATACACTCTCTGCGTCAATAGACATTGTCACAAAAATAAAAAATAATATTGACAAGAAAAACATAGTGCTAGGCGTTTTCATAGATCTAAAAAAAGCGTTCGATACTGTCAGTCACAACCTATTACTAAACAAACTAAGTGGAATAGGCATTAAAGGGACTGCACTAGAAATGTTTAGATCATACCTTACAAATCGTCGACAGGTAGTAAAAATTGGGTCATCACAGAGTAGGCCTAGAGTTATAACGTATGGTGTGCCACAGGGCTCAATTCTGGGACCACTTCTGTTTCTCATATTCGTAAACAGTATCCATGAAGTTGGATTGAGAGGCGAAGTAACTTTATATGCCGATGATACTAGTTTATTTTACTTTGGAAAATCGATACACACTGTAATATCTGATGCACAGAGTGATCTGGACTTACTTAAAGAGTGGTTTCAAAATAACCTATTAACCATAAACATATCAAAAACAAATTTCATAATATTCACAGCAAAAATAAAAAAATACCACATTTCCCTGCCCTAAGAGTAAATAATCAAGCATTAAATAGAGTACATCAAGAGAAATATCTAGGCCTTATTTTGGACAGTAACATGACGTGGAAACCACACCTACAAAAAATAAAATCAAAATTATCATCACTCACAGGATCCTTGCGAGGATTTGTACGCTGCCTCCCACGCCAGGTTCGTTACACCGTATCAACTCTTTCGTTAAACCTTACATTGACTACCTAATTGAAATATGGGGAGCAGCCACCTTTAAAAAATTACTAAAACATTATGTAACAAATACTTTAATAAAATATCCATTGCTTTCCATGCCACTTCCAGATGAGCTTACTCTGTGTAACTTGCCAAGCTGAGCGCTGTGCGTCGAGCCAACAAACGGAGTAAACAATATTTTTTCACGACTACCATCATTTAATTTTTAATAGCTTTGTTTGTTAAGTAGATAGTTAGAGTTACATAGAATTTACGATAGGTACGCAAATGTCCCTCTTTAATTTAAGTTTATTTTAGTTTTTCTCATGTAAGTGAATTCTATTCTTATGAGAAAATAAATATTTTAAACCGAAAAATATTACAATATTCCTACTTAATAGTATAATTTAAAGATATATCATAGGCAGGTGCTATAATCTAATGAACTATAGGAGGGACACCTCATTTCTAAGGTGCACGTACTCTTTTTGGTGCTCGATGAGATAATGTTTCAGTTTCAAACGAAAGCTTGCAATACCTTGGAGATCTCATATCTGCGGTGGGATATTGTTCCAGCATTTAGTGGCAGAGGACCGGAAGCTACCTCTGAAAGCCGCCTAATGATGCTTCTGTGTGGACAATTGTTTTGAGCATTTGCGCAATGACCCAGATTCCTAGACCCACGTCAGTTTTTCAAAAAAATAAGCTGGTTTTCGGTATTTTATAACTCTAAAAAGAAGACATGCCAAATGAAGTTTCTGTCTTGCTTTCATCTTTAAAATTGAGTGATACCACGCGTGTAAAGCCGCGGGCAGCAGCTAGTTCTCTATAGTTACTAAAATAAACTGCCGATATCGCTGGGTTTCGGCTTTATTGCGTGATCGCAATGGTATGAACGCGATCACAAATTAAAACAAATAAGGATCCAGATTCAGATATTGATTTCGCTAATCGTTACATTGGATAACATTGGCATGTAAATAAATAAATTACAAAAAAAACACAATCAACAATAATAATCTAAGCCTAAAGCTACGTACAGATAGGTATAGGTAGTTGGTACAGCTATATTTTACAGGCCTTTGGTGGTAGGATCTATGACTCTAATTTAGTTTGCTACTCGTTTCAATGTAGTTGCAGTCTCGATGTAGTTGCGACCCCTCTCGCTAACTACCCGCCTTCCCGCCTTCCCGCCTTCCCGCTCTTCTGCGATGCTTTTGTTTGTTTGGAAAAGTCGTGATGTCGAAGTTCCCATTTATTGCGGAAGTTAGCGGAAGCGGAGTTCTGTTACAACCCTAGTAGCACCCATCAGGTTTCTACGAGAATGGAAACGGCAAGTTGTTTTTCTTATGTAAATCATGATCTGAGGGATCTACTAACGAACGATATTGTATTATAAGAACCGGGCTTTATTGACTTTACGTGTTGTTTTCCAATAATATGTGTATCTACCTTACAAAGTATTGGATTCGCCAAGTGATAGGAGAGTTCAGGCTGGGTACAGAAAGTGTTTCAGGCGATATGCGATGTGTTATCCGTGTGCTTACATGGAGTCCAGTAGGCACATGGATAACGCGAACAGTCACCGTGACATAGATATGTACGATAGCAGGTGAGCGAGCCGCCTGCCCCCGCCCCCGCCCCCGCCCCCGCCCCCGGCCCAGCCCCCGCCCCCGGCCTCGCCCCCGCCCCCGCGCCCGCAGGACAATGCAGGTAATACAGGTGTTTGTATAATAGGTATAAGCATGGTGTCTCTTTAGACTATTTAAAGCTTTCATGTAACGATTAGTATTTATTTTTATTCATTGTTTTTTTTTACTGTAGTGGTTTGCGCCGAAATCTCTAGTTTTTCTCTGTATAGTGGTTCCTGCATGCTGCAGAGTAACTTTCTTTAAATAGAGTTTCAATTTACTTCAATATCTATCAGTAAGGTCTGTAATTTGTTGTCCTGGCTTTCTGTTTCCTGTTCAGTCACTAGATATGTATTTTAGCTGCCTGTGTTCCTAACAATAAATAAATAATGGCCGCCGGCCGGTGTACAAGCAGGTACAGTAGGGTAGACTGGGTACGGTTGTAACAATTTTGGGTAGATCGTTCGTACTACTTCCATTAATCGTACGAACGACATGTTAAACACTTCAAATGAAAGTGTAAACATTTGTCTTCAAGTGGACATAACAATTGGAGGTCTAGATGCAATAGTTGCCAGACAGTTACAACAAACGGATATGTCGGCCACTGTTACAACTGACCCACCCCCATACCAGGGGCGGTTGTAACAGTGATAGGGGTCAATTGTAACACACCCAAATAATACAAACTACATTCATTTTAATCACTTTTATTATTCATAAATCACATTAAGGTACTTTTAAATTACTTAAAATTATTAAAAAGACTATTATGAGCTTATATCCCATTGTTACATTAGCCGCCTCCGCGTCACCTTCGGTCGCTGCATCTCTCTTTCGTATGTATCGTTTCTACTTTGAAATGTCTTGTAGCAGAGAGACGTAGTTAATTGCATGGGTATTAGCCGCTTGTCTTAAAGAACTCCCAGTTTTAACTTCATCGTAAGCATCTTTGTAACGAAATATCTCGCTTTCACCTCTTGAAGTCTTTTTAATGCGTTTCCTAGGCATCTGCAATGTAAAATAAAAATATTACCTAATGTTACAACCGTACCCATAAAAACTGTTACATTCGTACCCACCCCACCTTTCTGACGATAACACTATCTCAGTGACTTGTTTAAATAACCTACACAAAAACAATTTACTGTAATCTGAACTCATAAGACTAACAATTACGCATGAAAACAGAAAAAATTTAGAATACTATGTCGAAGATGCAATTTAAGAAAGAAATCAATCAAAAAAACTTACTTTTCGTTGACAAATCACATAAGGCTCTGCGAACGTATTCAGCGCTTGGAATGCGCCGCGACACTGGCAAACAGGTCGAGACGCGTAAGCCGCGTGTCCCTCCCCTTGTACCCCTTACTGTACGGTGAATAGTTTCGCGAATATTTGAACTGTTACAAACGTACCCAGTCTACCCTACTACGCTTTAAGCTTGGTGTCTCACAAAATTTCGACTATTATCGGAAATACGAACGCCCGATCCGATAGTGATATTTATCTAGAGCTGTTACAACTGTGTTTAGTACAACCGTGATATTATTGATAGTTCGGAAAATAATATAAAATCTGCACAACCTTAAGAACCAATCGCGTGAACTAGTTTAATTTTTAATTACTTTATTGTAAGAACATTCTTGAAATTATATACCATGTTTTCTAACACGTTGTAATCGAAAATGTCAAGTGACAGTCTAACAGTCTGTTTTGGTCTTCTTTTCTTTGGCGACTTGAACGCATTTTTGTCTTTTTTCAATAATTTTTGCAAACAACGTCTTAGTTATGCCAGTAAATTTTAATAAGTTTATGACCGCATTGTCAAGTCGACAACGCGGTCATGAACATATCAAAATTTCCTTTTTCGTTTTTGCGTTAAAAAACGAAAAAGGAAATTTTAATATGTTTATTATGTATTAGTTAAAGAAAAAATATTGATTCATGAAATATATTCATTGCATATTATTTCATGGGGTTATGACTTGATAAGCTTTAAATTTTTTATTTTAAATCCTTTTTGAAAATAAAATCAATCACTGCAACTGCTATGACATGTGATAACTGGCGATGTTAATAGCTCTATAATACATCCACATTCTGGAACTGTCTGCAGGCGTCTGGTGGAGAGCACGCCGGACCTCGTGCTGGACCTGCCGCTGCGGGCCACGCCCCCCGCCCCCGCGCCCGCCCCCGCCCCCGGCTCCGCCCCCGCGCCCCCCGCGCCCCTCAGCGCGCCCCCCGCCGACTCGGCCGACACCTTCGCGCACAATAGAGACACGTTGAAGAAGAGACCGCAGCACAAGTGAGTTACGTGTAGGTTTATGTATTTGTTTAGGTATCTTACTGCGAGCGAGACTAACCTACGCGACGGACACTTCGTGCAATTCAATGACGACCACTCGCCGCTCGCTTCATAGATCGGTCGCTTTCTTAGAAAGATTTTTAAACTGATTTGTGTTCTGAGCGGTATTGTACTTTTGAATTTAATTCTCTACTCTAACCTTGTTGTTTTTAGCCCGTACTGTCTCACTGCTGTGCAAAGGCCTCCCGTCGAGATTTCCATTTATTTTGGTCAGCTCTAGGCGCCATCGCTTGCGTGGTCTACCGCGCCGTCTCACCGTCTCAGGCTCAGGGCTCCACTCGGTGGTAGCTCTTTTGTTTGTTTGAGCACCATAGGTTAGAATTGGGAGGGTACAGACGTCCATGACTTTACGTTTGAGATAATGTCAGATTTCGTTTAAATTGGAGACCGCGTGGAGAGCTTTTCAAATCGGTGCCTGTAGAATTTGTCCTTATTGGGAAATCATCATCCCGTTGAAAAAATTCGCCATCTTAGAATCCTACTTTACCGTACTCTAGCTATTACTTAATCGATGAATTGTATTGACAAGAATCGTTCTCTCCGCGTTGCAGACAGGCGGAGCCGGAGAGTGCCTCGGCGGGTGGCGCCCCCCCCAATGCGGAGGGGAAGGGGGAGGGGCAGGGGAAGGGGGAGGGGGGCAGCCCGGTGCCGGCGCGGAACACGGCGCGCGTGTGCGCCAAGTTCGCGGAGCTCACGCTGACCGGGGGGTCGCTGAAGCCGGCGCTGGCGGCCAAGCCGGCCCTGCTGCGCCGCGCCGCGCCCCCCGCCGGCGCCCCCGCGCCCTCAGCGCCCCCCGCGCCCCCTCACGTGTGAAGTCGCGGCACCGCGCTACTATATTGTTGTATGGGAAATCGGGAGGGCGGCGTCCGAAGTGCTCCGCGGTGCACAACTGTATTTTTCGATGTAATTTTAAGGCGCCCTCCCCCCACCTCCTCCCGCCCGCCGCTGTTATCTCCTTAGTGTGTAAGCGTGTCGAGGTGTTTTGTATTGTATTGTCACTTTTATATTGTCCCGCGTCGAGTCTCTCGGCGGGGAGGGGTCGGGAGGGGCGCGGGGCTGCCTTCCGTATCTGAGTATACTCAATAAATCAGTATTAACGAACCTATGTTTTTATTTGTCAACGGCCGGTCGATGTGAAAGTCGTTTTATGAGAAAACATCCCGCGTACTGGCGCTCAGCATCACCGTCCGAAACCCATCTGAATCCGATCTACGCCCAACTGAACCATCTACGCCATCCAAGGCAGCCCAGATACCCGACCAAACGATCGGGCCGCTCCTAGGCCGGAGCATCACTGCGCGAGACACGCTCGCTCTGCTCACCGACGCGACGCTGCCAGCAGCAGAAGCTGCAGAAGCAGAAGCACCTCATCCCCCAACGAGCCTCGGACTCGCCGCCCCGGGCCGAAACCGGTCGCTCGACGGCGGTGATGCCCCGTCACCGGGACTCGTCGGGCGAGGAGATCCCGGGCGATGAAAAGAGGTTGAGGCTCAAGAACTGGCCTCCGGAGATTACCTCGGTGGCGAAACCCTCGCGGGTCCCGTTGTGCCGAGGGACCGCAGCGGTCATCCCCCCTTCACCGGCCCGCGACACCACCACACATAGGCACCCTTCCTGTTACCGGGCGATACGTGCCGACAGTGCCGGAAGCGGCTACTCGGTCTGCATGGATGCCCGCGAGGTCGAGGTGAGTTCTGACGAGGACTCCATCTTTTACGCGGGCATCGAAACGATCGAACCACCGTCGCCGTTCTCCATGCAGTCGCCGACGCCCGCGCCCGTCTACAACAGGCGCCCCGCCACCGACGGCCGAGAAAGGGGTTTCCCAACGCCCCGCGGCCCGCCCCAGAAAGCCACCGAAGCTTACCCGCCGCTCGTAGTGGAGTGCCTGTCGAACTTTTAAGTGTTAATAAACCTAAAAATCGCTACCCTCTTTATAAATAAATGATCTGCTGAGGCGTCGCCCCATAACGACGCGCAGATACATCGTCCTAAATCTGCGACAGTGGGTTACGGCTAACGGTTACTAAGCCATGGACGAGCTTGGCTAAAGACGTTAGTCCCTAAAAGAACCTTAAAAGTCCGCTTCGCAGCTTTAAATGTTGGTACACTGTCTGGTAGAACGCGGGACTTTGTTGTAAACTATTGTGCATTATACTCAAGCGGCGTGGTGCAGGCAGACATTTGCCTTTCTTTTCCATGTCTGATCTGCGCCTGCGCCGCACCTGCACCTTACGACGTTTCTGTATAATTCGCGCCTTAGGTATATGTACGCCTCTTGGAATCCACAACTCCATTTTTCAGGCAGAATCTATTGGCTAATAATACAGGCTGCGTGCGACTGCAGTGCTAATAGACAGGTAACAAATTTCAATAGAAGAATCCTGTCAGACATGTACTACTCATAGAGTGCAGCAGCGTGGAACCCCAACGAGCTCAACAACGAGCTTGGACCACCTTGGTTTTATCAGGACTGCAATAGTTCGCGAAGTATTGCATAGGAGCGGCGGCGTGGCGCGGGGTGATTAGGAACAAAACACTCAAGGCCATTGGGTCGGGTAGGCGGCTTTACTACTTACTTACTTATATGTGCTTTAAGAGAAGGATAACATACTTTATCCTTCTCTTAAAGCACAATTTGGTAAAATTTTGCAATTTGTCTTACATACCCTATCTTTTTTATTTAAAACTGTTAGTCTTTCTTTGTTCTATATTTGTGAAACTATGTTTTAAAAACGATGAACTCTAGTTTCTAGCCGTAATTTGACAATAACTTACCTACCTAAAGAAAACATAGATCAACCGGGCGATTAACAGCTTACCTACTAATTATCGTGCTCGCCGAGATCGGACGTCGCCAATAATTTATTCTAACTAATAAAAAAAATGTGAGCCGTCACGTCACGTGACGGCTGGCAGATGTGAAACATCGAAATTATTTAACCTGGCTATTTAGTTTGCCTAGAACTCATGCATAATAAAATAAGTAAATTCCCAAATAGTAGGTACGTAATACCTAATCATACAAGTACCCACCCAACATACTTAAATGATGATTGCTAGGTTTGTACCTATTACCTAACTTAGTACCTATGTACCTACTCTTGAAATGCAATTGTTCAAAAAATATCTACCTTCCTACCTACATAACGCCACAGATGGTTTAGGTAGGTATGTAAATAAAACTTAAACAAAGTGTCAGAAGGTTAGGTAGGTACCTACGAGAAGACTACCTATACCTACCTACTTTAATCTTCATACCTAGGTGAGCCTAGCTGTTTAGATTGCCTAGAACCCATGCATAATAATAATAATAAATATAACAAATATTGGTGGACAATGCACACAACACCAATCACTGATAGAATACTTATATAGTTTTGAATATACATACTTTTAACGTTGCCGGACTGGCTCTTCAGGGTTCGGATGTTAATAAAAGATTCACCAACACTAGGTGTATAATTCAGTGAGTAAAAGTAACACATAAAAAGAGACAATTATTACAATAAAAACAGTCAATGTCTGATAGCCGCGTTCTTCACTCGCGAAAGCGCGCCGGTAGTTTTCGTTCTCTAGCGTCCCGTGTGATGGCGCTAGTCAACCCCGTCGGTGACGAGGAAACGCATGTTTCGTCGCCATCGCGGTATGGTATGTTCGCGGGCACAGATTCAGTCAGTAAAACTGGTCGTTTAGGGTGGCGCGTTATACACTCCCCTTCCAAGTTGTGAACACGTCCCGAGTCCAACTTGGCACTTGAAATACGACAGCGTGGTCTCCCTCTACGCCTCTTAGGCCTGACAGGGACCGTAAAACTCACCGGAGAGGTAAACGGTGTTAAATCCGTACTATAATACCTCCCGATGACGTTATCTGAGAGGTCCGCTAGAACGAAAGTAGTGGGCTAGAAACTTCTTCGACTTTATAGGGACCATCTCGTCTAGGCGTGAACTTTCGCGTTTCACCTTTAGACGCGTTACTAAGATCGTGCGTTCTGACCAACACTAAATCACCTACGTTGTACTTAGGTTGATTCTGACGAGAAGCGTCTGCTACATCTTTACGAATGTCCTGAGACTTCTCTACACGTTCCCTAATGTCTGAGAGAGACGAAATGAAAGTTCGCAGGTAAGGTGTAACCTGCGGGACAAATTTATTTCTATTCTTTGTCCAAGATACTACGCAAATCATGGTGTACATCAAATGGCGTCCGCAACTCGCGTGCAAATGTTAAGAACGCAGTGGTCTTACCAGATGTGGAGCACACGGCACTGTTCATCGCGATCCTGACTTGAGCCAAGGGCTTGGGCCATTCGGTGTGAGTAGTCTTGACCAACATAGACAGCTGTAGCTTAAGGTCTATATTCTTACGCTCGGCGAGGTTGGCTCCTGGGTGGTACAGTGGTATAAGCTCTTGCTTAACACCCATCAAGTACATGCATTGCTGCATAACAGCGGATACGAACTGCGTGCCGTTATCGGAAACGACCATTTGCGGCCACCCGTATCGGAGGAAGTACTCTTCTAAAAGGATCCTGGAGCATTTCTCTGCTGTAGCCTCGACCAGTGCGAAAAGTTCTACCCACCTTGTAGCTACGTCTTCAATCAGGAGTCAGGAGCACCCATCGCTCCCCTTGGTTTCCTGCTGGTAGCGGACCAAACAGTTCGATCGCTAAAACCTCACCTCGCTGTTCCGCGAACGGTGTAGGCTCCCCCTGCATTTTAATAATGTCGCTAGTGTTCTGCAACAAATCAGACAGCTGATGTCTGTCTTCAGGACTCAGCATGACCCCCTCATCATCGCGCAGACATTCGGCAGCGGAAATGATGTCTGATTATCCTGTGCAACAGGAAATATAGTGAAATCAAGGGTTACTGACATTTCCGGGGTGACCCTCACGTCTATGGTAGTATAGAGTATTTCTCGAGCGCATGCGGAACCGTCTGCTAGCCTTATTGTCGCGAAGCCTACACGCACGGGTGTTTATGCTTTTGCAGCAGTTGGTAAGGAGAAGCGCCGGCAACACTGCTTTTGGCGCCAGTGTCTAATAAAGCTATACCCCTAACCCCTAAAATAACGACGCTTAAAATAGGTCGTAAGCGTAACTGGTGTTCATATTTATTGTTAGCGTTAACCGTGGGAAAATGTCCTACAATTTTCATGGTGGCCCTATTTTCGGTCATCATGGTCACCCTACTTTTATTTGTAGGTATTGCAGTATGTTTGTCAGACGGAATTGCACGATCAAAATAACGCGTAGGTATTTCGCAAGCACTAGATCTCGCGTTATTATTATTATCCTTAGACCTAGGATGGTTTTCCTGGTTAGTACCGAAAAAGCGTAACGGGTGAATCGCTGTAAAATCGGTCGGGACAAAATCGGATGAATTTAGATAGTTTGCATTACGAAACAACATAGGTACCGCGGCTTTAAACTGTGCCGGAAAGTACATACTCTCGCACGAATCGTTTTGTTTGTATTTATGAATACTAAACTTTACGCTTGGAAGGGTAAAAGACTCACCGGGACAAGCCGACTCGGGAACAGACCATGTCGCGTCGACGGCGGCGTAACTATCTACATTGCACTTATTACACTTGGACCTAGGTAACACCTTTCGCGTTGCTTCACCCGTAGCAGGTACAGCCGGCGTATCGGTGGCGGGTGTGTCTTGCTTTGACTTTAATTTCAGGCACTCGTCACGAAGATGTCCGTATTTCTTACAATAAACACAATACCGATTCTTATTAAACAGGGAATTCCCGTCGGTCAAGGGACGAACAGGATCGCTGGCGCCCCGTTACTAGGCGTCGCAACGTCACTGTTGCTATGGTCGCATCTTCGATGTGTCTCGCCTTGCGTAGTAACGTATAGTACGTACTTATTTCGTCTCGTCGAAGGCGCTCACGAACGCGACGGTGTTAATGGCTGCAGGGCATGTCCAGTTGTACTTTTTCCATGACGTCACCGGATGGAAGACGAGCCAGCAAGGCTCGCGCTTTAGCAACAAAAATCTCCGTTTTCTCAGAGGGTCCCTGGCAAATGCTGAATAGTTCCATGTAGATTCGATATGGTGGTTGACTATCTCCACAGGCACTTCGAAGTTATGTCACGGCCTCGCTCCAGGAGGTGATGGTGGACTTGATGCCCTGCCTTCACACAGCTGCATCTCCTGTTACCAGCATAGATAATCCTCGTAGGGCGTTATCGTCTCCTACGCAGGCGCACTCCTTGAATGCTGCCACAGCATCGATAAATCTATCGAGTGAGTCGCCGGGCGCTCCGCTGAACCTCGCGGTACACAGCGCGAAGGTTCCGTGATGAGCGGGCGCGTACGCCATGGCGGCGGGTGAAGGCGCCGCCTCCGGTGGCGTCGATGACGACTCGCGACGAGACTCGTGTGTGAGAACTCGGTCGAGTAGGCGTTCAAATGCTGCGGTTTGAGTTTGCTCTAGCGATTTCATGATAGACGCCATTACGTCAACGTTGACGCTTAGCGTTGTTGGAGGCGGCGGCGTCGTTCGTCGCGGCGTGGGTGCTGCGCCGCGGTGAAATCTGATTCGGTGGCATCTTGTAAGTCGGATTGACGACGCGATTGAAGGCGTGTACGTGGCATTGTAATAAAATTGTCTTTTGGGTTCACTATAACCTGTGTACACTGTTCAGTTCACAGGCCCTCTCTTGGGCTGCCAGCCCCACTTTGGGCGCCAGTTTAACGTTGCTCGACTGGCTCTTCAGGGTTCGGATGTTAATAAAAGATTCACCAACACTTTAGGTGTCTAACTCAGTGAGTGTGGTAAAAGTAACACATAAAAAGAGACAATTATTAGGTACAATAAAAACAGTCAATTCTGACGACCTCTGTAGCGCAGTGGGCTTAGGTCCGGCTGAGACGCAGAAGGTTGCGTGTTCGATTCCGCCGCGGGACAAATGTTTGTATAATCTGCAAGTATTTGTCTCGGGTCTGGGTGTTTCTATGTATAATATGTATGTATTTACAAAAAAAATAAGTACTTATACTTATAGGGTAGTGGCACCAAAAGTTGACTGACCCCCAAAAGTTGACTGACAATAAAAATAAAAAATAAAAAAATATCTCTCTATTTACATGTGCAATATTTTTTTCCGCATATGGAAATATTTTGTCCGTCATTTTCAATCAAAACATCAAAAGTTTTACTACTGACGCGCTCGTGGCGAGTCGTTGTACGAGTGGTTCCCGCCGAAAACCTAATTTACTAGGAAACCTACTTAAGGTAAGTGCCTTCCCAATTTAAGCATTTTGTTAGATTAAAGCAAGAAGTAATGATCGATTTGAGTGGTTTTTATACGAAATAAGAACTTGATAAATCAAGCTTTGATTATATTTATACAAATTCTAATTTTTAAGCTTTATGAAAAAGAAATTGACTGTTCAAGTATTGAATACAATTTTATTTGCTTGACCCAAAAAATGACCGGTCCATTGACCCATTCAACTAATGGAGAAATAGCATAATTTTACAGACCTTATAACTTAGAATCTATCGCTTTAAGATAAAAATAAAATATCTCAAATTAGTTAATATATGAAGCTAATTACCAAAAGCTGAACATATGTTTTTTGTGTTTTTGATTATTTTGTTTATTATTCAGTATGAAATCTTAATCTGTTCAACTTTAGGAATCATGTTCAAACTTGAACTTATTAATATATTTACATTTTATTCGTTCAACTTTAAGGTGTTGTTCTTTAAAATGAACAGATTTCCCTAAACAAAGCCAGGCTTCAATTTAATATCCCAAAGGGTACACACAAAGGGTAGAAAAGGGCCAAATAAACTGTTATCAGATGATGAAGAAGATAAATTGCTACTTGGATTTTAAATTTAGCCAAAGTTGAAATGATGAAATTAAAGGTTCGAACCTGAAACCAGGCAAAAAATGGTTGCTATTTTCGCAAAGGCATCCTAACATCACGAAAAGGCATGCAGAAATCATTTCTAATTTATAAAAATCTAAATTTGTAAAATTAAATTCCTTTTAAAATGTTAGTTCAATTATTGGAGGCAAATCGTTCATAATGAGGGGTCGGCGTTCATCTATAGGGGAAAAATCCAAAATCTTCGACAAATAGTAATTTTGCAAAAAACTAGTAGACATAGTAATTTTCTTTTTCAGCAGTCAAATCTTGAGTATATAAGTAATTGTTAAAAAATACTGGCAAGCGATAATATCATAAAGTAAAGGAGGAAAAGCTACTCAAAGTTGTCAAAAACGCTTAATCGTTCATCTTTTGCTGCCACTACCCTAAGTAGTATACCTATCATTCGTGTGGTACCCATAACACAAGCCCTGCTTGCTTTGGGGCCAGATGATGCTGTGTGAAATGTCCAGGATTATTACTATTATTATTATTAGACGACCTCTGTGGCGCAGTTGGCTGAGACGCAGAAGGTTGCGGGTTCGATTCCCGCCGGGGGACAAATGTTTGTACGATCTGCAAGTATTTGTCTCGGGTCTGGGTGTTTCTATGTATAATATGTATGTATTTACAAAAAAAAAAGTATATAAGTAGTATATCAATCATGTGGTACTCATAACACAAGCTCTGCTTACTTTGGGGCCAGATGATGTTGTGAGAAATGTCCGGGATTATTTATTTATTATTATTTATTTAATGTCTGTTAGCCGCGTTCATCACTCGCAAAAGCGCGCCGGTAGTCTTCGTTCTCTAGCGTCCCGTGATGGCGCTAGTCAACCACGTCGGTGACGAGGAAACGTATGTGTCGTCGCCATCGTGGTATGGTCTGTTCGCGGGCACAGATTCCGTCAATAAAACTGGTCGTTTAGGGTGGCGCGTTATACACTTATGATACTTTATAACACCCAGACACAGAACAAATGGTTATGTTCTTCACACAAATGTTTATCCTGACTTCGACTTCGACTTCGGATGCGTCGCTCCGGCCCAGACAGTGACAGCGCTATATGTATGAAGCGTTTGGCTTTGTTTATACCAATATAATTCTAATTCATGAAATAATGCCTACCTATAGCTACCCGATAGACATTGATTGTGGGTATCAAGAGTTCCATAGGTAATTGCCATGCAGATCTCGGCCACAGATAGATAGGTAGAGTGCCCAAAAGGCTAACAATGATCGTTGAATATCCATACTAATCCTATGCCCGAGGCAAGCACCAGCATCCCTATGGATGCATGTAGGTTTCTGTTAGGTATATAATGTTTATTCTGTAAATAAACTAAGCACTACCTATGATAAAAATAAAATGTATAGTAGGTAAAATAAATGATGCTCTAGTTGAATTGATTCCATTTATTTATATTCAAGTAAATAAAGCTTATTATCTATCAACAGAAAACAAAAGATCTAAGTATATTCGATATATCTAGAATAATTTAGTTGCGTTAATCGCTGCCGCGTCCAACTCGTCCGTCGGCCATCTTTGGTAAACCATGCGCAGGCGCGCACCTCCGTGTCGAAACAAACAAAACAGTGCAAACAAACAAAACATCGATCACTCTTGCTTGTTGAAAGCGGTTAGCCCGATTGGCATTCGGCATTACAATAAATAAGTACTTTATCATAACCTACAGTCCTGCTAAATAAATGTCATACATGACTAGCTAGAGGTTTATCATCTAGTTAGAGATCAAAAAGCAGACCCATCTTTGCGGGCTTCAACCGGGAAGGACACCCCTCATAAGCCCGCATTTTAGGGCACGCTGGGATCGTTCAACTAGTTGAACAGATCGGAACAAATGTTAACGCCATGTCATTTGACTGCTGGATGAATATGCGATCAAATTCAGCGCCAGGTCCCAGCGCGCCAAGAGGAGTTCGGGAACCTCAGAGCAGCTAGCGGGCCATTCATTTTAAGGATGGTCTTTCGTTACAAATATTTCGTATTAAAATGAGAAAATAAAAATTGGTGTTTATTTAACCGCAGGAATTGTACCTATCACCTGGCAAATATTTACAAACAAAACGTCGCGTCTTCGGTTGGGTAGACGCGGGAGGAGGTCAGAGGTCGGGGGGGGGGGCTAGTAGCGCAGGCAGTGGTCGTGGTGTAGTGTGGCGGCGGTCACCGCGGAGTGGTGCAGCGGGGCTGCGTTCTCCTTGTCGCGCGCGTAGTGCGCGGGGGGCGCGGGGGGCGCCGCCGCCGCGTACTCCGCGCCCAGCGCCGCCGCCTCGTACTCGTCCGCGGAGCCGTCCGACGCCTCCAGGTACCCGAACAGGCGCGCCGCGCCCGCCGCGCGCGTCTCCCGGCGCCGTGCGCCCTCGCCTCCCTCCGCTGCCGCGCCGCCTCCCGCGCCCCCCGCGCCCCCCGCGCCGTACGGGGCGGCGGGGGCGGGGGCGCCGGCCGCACCGCCCGCGCTGGGGGGCGCGGCGCGCGCGCCGCTCGTCGTCGGCACCTTCAAGTTGCGACTTTCGATGTGGCTGGAATGCGAGAGACCTACGTTTATCGATGCACTCCATGCGCAAAATCTACGTCGAGAAGGTGAAGGGAGCGGTAGGGACGATGGACGAGGACGAGGGGAAGTCGGTACTCACTGTGCGTCGCGCAGGTGGTCCGCCAGCGCGTGCAGATCGTCCCCGAGGAAGGCGCACTTCCCGCACGCCTTCTTGTTGTGCACCTTGTGCACGTGCGTGGCGAGCCGCTCCGCGCGCGCCGCCTTGTACTCGCACAGCGCGCACGCGAACGGCTTCAGGTGCGTGTTCAGGTGCCGCTTCAGGCACCAGTTGTCCACGCCCGACCAGGCGCAGTAGCAGCACGCGTACCGTCTCTCGCCCTGCGCATAACGACGCTCGTATTTACCGGACCTACTCTGCTGGACCTCACCTCCTGCCGCTGCGCTCCGACTGCGGGCTCACCTTGCGGCGCGGGGCGGGCGCGGGCGGCGGCGGCGCCTTGTGCGGCGCGGGCGCCGGCTCCTGCTTCAGCTGCACGCGCTCCTGCTTAACGAGCGGGGGCGGCGCGCGGTACTCCAGCTGCTGCTGCTGCTGCTGCTGGTGCTGCGGAGGGGCACTCGGCGCCGGCAGCAGCGCCGGCATCGGCGGCGCTCCCTGGCCTTGCACCGTGATCTCGCCCGCGCCCGCGCCCGCTTGCTTGGAGTAGTAGAGCGCGGGCAGGGGCGGCGCGGGCGCAGGCGCGGGCGCGGACGCGGCAGCCGGCGCCGGCTTGCCGGTCGCCTGGCGCCTGATGCGGTTCAGGTCGTACGGCTGGTCGCGGTGCATGCGCAGGAAGTGTTTCTTGACGTGGTCCGCGCGGTTGAACTGCTTCTGGCAGAGGTAGCAGTGGAACGGCTTCTCGTCGCGGTGGATGTTCTCGTGGCGCGTGAACAGATCGCGCCGGTCGGTGGCGTACGGGCAGGCCCCGCACGCGTACCGCTTCCCGGCATCCCCGTCCGCGGGGTCGGGGGGCGCGGGTGCGGGGCCGGGGGGCGCGGACGCAGGGGCGGCGGGAGCGGGGGCGGCGGGGGGCGCGGGGGCGGGCTCGGGCGCGCGCCTCTCGTGCCGCAGCGCCTCCACCTTGGCCTTGAGTCGCTGCAGGTAGCGCGTGAGGTCGTCCAGCGCGGGGTTGTCCCGCAGCAGATGGTCGGCGGCTGCGGGGTCGGACTGGTGATCGCGCGCGAGGTGCTGGCGCACGGCGCGGGCCCAGCCGGACGCGAACCCGCACCCCGCCAGCGGACACTGGAAGGCCCGCGCCTGCGAGTGGGTCCCCAGCCAGTGCTCGGCCACCCGCGCCAGGAAGCCCACGCACTCGCAGTCGGCGCACTTGAAGAGCCGCTGCGCCGGGTTGTAGGCGGCGACGCGCGAGTGGGCCCACGCGAGGGGCTCCTCGGCCGCGGTCCAGCGGTCCTCGGCGGTGGGGTCGGTGCGCGGGGTGAAGTTGGCTTGCAGGATGCCGGGCGGCGGGAACCCGTTCTGCATCAGCGCGGCCAGCCCCCACGCGGTGATATGTTCCTCGGGCCGCATGTCCTCGTCCAGGTCGCGCTCCGCCGCAGGGAACTCCACGCCCACCACCCCCACGCCCACGCCCACGGTCGCCTCCTCGCCGTACAGCTTCTTAGTGATCTCTTTGAACATATCCTCGCAGTCCATGGTGAGCGACGCCACGCTGCCTGCGCCCGCGCCGCCCTCCATGCCTGTCTGCCGTCCGCTTCCCACCCGCGCCTGAGGACACCGGGACTTCTGTAGCCTCACCGGGTGCAGCGAATGCACTGCCTACCGCTTCTTCGATATCACTAGTCTTAACGGTCACTTTGATATCGGACTCTACAGGGTCCGTGATTACTTTACCTATATTTATTAAACAATAATGAAGTACTAAGAAATAGCAATAAAACCTATAGCGCCTAGGGGCGAGTTGGGCGAGTGGGGCTTTCCCCCCTGCAATCCGGTGCATCCCGAAGTCTCCCCTCTCCCGCTATAGCGCCCTGGGCTCTCCCCATCGCGCCCTTCATTATGAACCGATCACTCGTGGAGTCCGCTCCCGCAGTCCTGTATCGGGCCGCTCCTCCGGGACTGCGGTCGGACAGAGCGCTGCTCGCACTAAGACGCGCGCTAAGCCAACAAATGTTTGAAAGGTGGACTTTGAGAGGCCATCACCCGCCTTTTACGCGATAGCAAACGGTACCGGAGAGAGAAATTAAAACTTCGGGGATCACTTTGACGAGTACCTAAGAACGTACGTTACGTAGATTGGTCGATTCCTCCTCGTGGCTTTTGCAGATACGAACTCGCAACCGGTGGCGGAGGAGGTCGATGCATACAATAAGTACCTAGGAATAAGGATAGCTAATTCGTTCTGGCCCTCCCGGGCAGGCCCGGGGCGGTGGGAGGGAAGGGTGGATCGATGCGGGGCGCGAGGCGCGGGGCGCGGGGCGCGGGGTGCGGGGCGCGGGGCTCACCTGCGGGCGCTGGCTGCGGGCGCGGCTCGGCTGGGGACGGACACCACAGCTCGGAGCGGCGCGCCGGCCGCGACTGACGCCACCCGCCGCCCCCGCCCTGCGCCCCCCCTGCGCCCCCCCCTGCCCCCACACACAGTCCCATTCAGCACGCAGCGCCTATCGACCCACAGCGGCGGCTGGTGGCGCGCGCTGTTTCTTCCTCCTTCCTACAACAAGAGCTGTACGAGCCGAAAGTACAGAGAGATACATTCGAGACGCACACCCGCGCCCCACCGATTACATTTTATAAACCTAGATACTAACTGCTGCCCGCGCCTTCGCCCGCGCGTTACCTAGATAAGATACAGCCTTATGTTGATCCCGATTCACATCATTATCTAAATCGAGCCTTCCTCCGAACGCATGCAATATTGGGTCATTGAGCCACAAACAAACGTCTAATCATCCTCACTCACTTATAATAGTACGATAAGAACCTATTTATAAAAACCAAACTGTATCGGAACATCGAAACTGTGAGTGAGGAACAAACTGGGACAAGTATAGTACCTACCCACCTAAGTAGGTACGAGAAGGTATCTATTCGTAGGGAGCGATGCTATTCAATCAGATAAATAAACTTCCCGTTCCCAAACAGGCTTAAACTTCAATGTTCTCGTCTGTTGTCGAGTTACTCAAATTCTGGCAAAATTCTGATGTTAGCTTTTAACTGCATTTTTTTATCACTGTGTTTAAAAGAAAAGGCATTACTAAAAAAACACAATTTTAAATAAATACGAGAAAATTGCTTAACTGCCCCTCGACGAGGTAGTTTTTTTAGGGCGAGGTGATTAAGTCATATTTTAATATTATTAAAATCTTTGGTGCTGTTATACTAAAACTAGAAGGTAGACAAATAAAACAACACTTCACAGCCTATGTTGAGCTTTACATACCTTCATTGTATTTATGATAAAGTCTAATAAAACTTTTTTGTGTGTCAGAACACAATAAAACATTTATAGTATACCTAATAATAATATCGATCTCACTTAAGTAATTCTGACTTCACTAGTATTTTGCAATTTCATACAAAACAGGTAGGGTAATTATTTCGGCCTATAGGTATATTCCGATAACATAACCTCTGGACAATACTTTAGCGGTTGCGTCCGTCGAACTGAATAACCCTTTAAAATAAAGAGTAGGAAGGAACCACTTAGTTATTAATATTCTCCAGGTGAAAATACACCAAATACACCAACATCCAACACCAATGTATCTGTGAAATAAGCCTGTCAATAAATGTTCGCGCTAGCAATTGCTTCACATATCTTGGTATAGTCATTGACTCACAGCTGAACTATACAGTCCATGTCCATGCCCATTTGAGTTCGGAAGCTGATTGCTATTTTCAAAAATATACGGCATGCAGCTACTGACTCACTTCGCGCTCTGTCTGTCTTCGCTCTCTTACTGCATGCTGTACAAGAGCAAAGAACCTTCTAGAGGAGAAGTTCAAAACACACGTGCTACCTCTAGAGAGAGCCTAATGAGCCGTTCTTTAGATTTCACACCAATAAATATTCTCGTGCGAGTATCGTGCGAGTAGCGTTAAGAATAAAATAAGTATTTTTTGATGTTAGCTACATACATACAAGGAGATTAAATAGAAATGCCTTAACTAATACTATAAACTTAAACTAAATTTGTTAATACCTAATGTTTGTATCAGCAAGCGATTCTTCTGCAACAGCTTGTCCTTCGACAAAGGCCTCCTCTAAAGATTTCTACCGTGTCCTATATCTTGCTACCCGATTCCATCCTGGGCCAGCTGTCGTCTTCACATCTTCTTCTCTTAGCGTTTAGTTTGTCTACCCTTACTTATTTTTCCATCTACACGTGAAAATCTGTAATTAGCTTTATGTGATTATTACTTTAATCTATTTAAGCTATGATAGCTGTTGATTTTCCCATAAAATAAATAAAAATAGGGGTACATTCCGTTATTTTTTTGTCACTTTGCATTCTCTTAACATACTATGTTCTGACCATTTCCATTTCAGTTCATCACAAACTTTGTTATACGTTTCAATTCCTCTAGTCTAAAGTCTAGTCTAAGGAAAACTAAAGATGGTTTACCATATAGATACGCAAACACTCAACTCAATTATCTAGATTGCAGGGTTCTAACAGCAAGACAATAACTGTAAGACTCTACGTTCTGCAAACAATTGTAAAACTACACAAAACGACACAAAATAATGTAGAACATCGTTTGCGCTAAAACATAACTACTTATTTCTTTGCAGCAAATTAAATTAAATCAAAAATTATTTATTCATACTACAATTGAGTCCATCCGTACATGTTACATGTAGGGGCCAAACCCGCACATTCAGCATTATTAGCATAAGCAAGAACTTTTAGTTTATAATAAACTAGCTGACCCTAAGCCTAAGCTGACTCTAATACGTTGAACCAATATTGGTTCAACGTATTAGAGTATCAGAACTGATAGTTTTAGAGGTTAGGAGTATATACTCCTAACCTCTAAAACTATCAGTTCTGTACTATATTATACATGTATTATACATATAAACCTTCCTCTTGAATCATTCTATCTATTAAAGAAAACCGCATCAAAACCCGTTGCGTAGTTTTAAAGATCTAAGCATACAAACAGACTTTGTTTGTTATGTAGTGATCAGTTGTAATTTGCAATTTGCAACTGATTTATTATAAACTAACGGCACGAGCGGTCATGTTAATTATCATCCCGGTTCCATTTATTAGCGTAGCATACCTTATCATCGTAATGTTTAGGGAAATAACTATCTCCCCGTACCTTACATAAATCAAAATAAATTGAAATAATGAATATCTAAAATCAAATTAAGATACTCATAATAAAATTAAGTACCTAATTAATATAATGTGAATGGATTCATTGGAGCCGACATCCGGTAGATACCTTTGCAGGTTATATCAAAGTAGACAGGTAGGGCCTGGCTACCTAGTTATTCTCGGGCTTGGGTTAGGATGAATTGGCACCTAAATTCACCTAGTAAGTAAGACGTTTCAAAGTGATCCTTGTGATTGTGTTGAATAAAGTATCTTTTGAATTGACTTGACTTGACCCAGCATCCTGTGTTAGTTAGAACGCGGAACACAATAAATAAACCTGCTCCAAAGGCCCACACCAATACCTTGTGCTACCTACGCCATCAATCATTACTCTAAATATATATTTATTGTTTGTTGCCTAAGCCCTTTTCAAATTATACTTTTATTTAAAATGCTATTCCTATTTTATTGAATGGGTTGGCTTATTTTAGTCGTGTAGGTACATTGATGTCTCTTTTAAGGAACTGCCTCACAGGAGGAATTATTAGCAAGCGGCTTAATTACCTCGCTGAGGGAAATGCCCGCTCCACCTTACCTACTACTCAGTAGGTAGTAGCTTTGCCTTCTGCTCTCTAGGTTAAGGGAACATAGATGTCAAACTCAAATATATTTCTATTCAAAACAATCACAAACTAATATGAAACGTCTTTCGTACAAGGTGAATAAAGTACCCAGCCAATTCCTCCTAACCTAAATCCGATAAGAATTGACATGAAACGAGTTTGTCTGGTCCCTAGGGCGTTTTTGAATGATCCTTCTTACTATGAAAAACGAATACAAGGTAATAATCGTTTAAAGATCGCAGATCTTAACTGTCTGAGCGCAGAACAACATGAGGCCATGAGTTCATAGCAACAACATAGTCATTAATATAATATGCTTTCGTCACAAGACTACCCTTTATGTAAGCTTGTAATTTCTTAAAACGCGTAGGTAATTTAGTTGCATTTTCAGGAAGCTTATTCTAGAAACGCACCGTGTTTCCCATAAAGAATTTACTTTTTCTAGTTTTCTGTTTGTTCTTTGTCAGGGATTTATAAAGTATCTAATGTATGTATTTAAAATTTTTATTTAAATTTATTTGATGTATTTAAATTATACATGCTATTCTTATTTTGTGGCTAGATCATGTTGTGTGAATTGTCCACCAATATTTATTTATTTATATATTTACTTATATAGTACCAAGTTAGGTCATCATTTTATAATGACTTGTTACCTAGTTACAGATAGTAGGTACCTAGACAACTAGACAACTAGGGTAGTTGGACCAATACATGAACGGTTAAGCGGAATACAATTTGTTTTATTTTAAGTATATCCAATATCCTATACAATGAATATTCATTGTTTTTGGTTGTATAATTACATAGATATGCGGTACATTAACTAGTTAAACTGTTTTTACTCTAAACTCTGTTTTTACTCTGTTATTTCAAATAACGTTAAAATTGCATAAATATCAAAATTGTTTTTTTGGTCCCAATTGTGAACGGTCTGGAACTAATTCTGAACAAAATCAGCCTTATTTATGAACTAAGAAAATGAAAGGCTAAATTCTATATAAAAACATAATATTAATTAAGCATGAATTCACTTACTTATAAGTACCTAGTTGCTAAAAATAATGAATAGAAAACATATAAAATAGGTACATACTACCTACAAAATCGATCTCAATTAAGTCTATTTAGGTAAACCCTAATAAAATAACACAACAATTTTATTGAAACATTGTCAAAATCATTATTGGTTCATAATTAGGTTTTAAAGTTCTAATTATGAACCATTAAAATTCACAAATGCAACGTTTGGAATAATCATGAACAGCTGAAGTAATAACACGATTTTTCTGTAATTAACCTGTAATTCATGTTTTGGTTTATAGAATTATGTATTCAAAGACATTAAGAAAAATGTAAAACATCAATAAAAATTAAAGATACAATCTACAATATCAAAACAAAATTTACAGGGCAGAGCTAATTCTGAACACTGGTTCACGAAAAAGATTTCTCTTTTTTAGACCAGTAATTGAACACTCAACTTCTCAAAAACCTTATTAAATATAACATAATTTTCTTTGACTTTCTACTTGAGAAAATAGTCTTAATTGCAAAGAAACCAATAGTTGGGGCCTAATAATATCAATGAATCGGCAATCCACTCATAAGCTTCATCATCATACCAGCCTTTAGGAAGTCCACTGCTGGACATAGGCCTCCCCAATTGATTTCCGGGAAGAACGATTTTGAGCCCTCTCCATCCACCGACTTCATGCGATCTTTACAATGTCGTCAGTCCATCGGGTGGGGGGTCGTCCTACGCTTCGTTTTCCTGTCATTGGTCGCCATTCGAGAACTTTTACTCCCCAACGGTTATCAGTTCTGCGAGCTATATGGCCTGCCCATAGCCACTTCAACTTGCAAATTTTGAGTGCTATGTCGGTGACTTTGGTTCTTCTACGGATTTCCTCGTTGCGGATTTTATCACGTAGTGAAACACCCAACATAGCTCTCTTCATAGCTCGTTGCGCGACTCTGAGCTTGTGTATGGAGCCAATAGTTAGCGACCAAGTCTCAGTTCCATATGTCATCACTGGCAACACGCACTGATTAAAGACTTTCGTCTTGAGGCTTTGTGGTATCTGTGACGAGAAGATGTGCCGTAATTACCCGAACGCTGCCCATCCGAGTTGGATTCGTCGGCTGACCTCTTTGTCGAAGTTGGACTTGCCTAGTTGAATCGTCTGACCCAAATAGACATAATCGTCTACAACTTCGATTATATCGCTCTCAACATGTACCGGTACGGATGCAACATGAGCATTTGACATGATTTTTGTCTTGCTCATGTTCATTTTAAGACCCACTTGTTTAGAGACGATATTGAGATCGCTGAGCATTGCGCCAAGGTCTTTTAGCGATTCTGCCATGATGACTATATCGTCGGCAAATCGAAGGTGAGTGATGCGTTCGCCGTTGATGTTGATACCATATCTATGCCAGTACAAGAGCTTGAAAACATCCTCCAATGCAGAAATGAACAGTTTCAGAGAAATAACATCTCCCTGTATGTCCCCTTCATGCAATGGGATTGGATTCGTGCTCTGGTCCTGGAGTCGGATAGACATGGTGGCGTTACTGTACAGACATTTCAACACTTCGATATACCGATAGTCGATTTGGCACCGCTGGAGTGACCGCAGCACTGCCCCGTTTCGACAGAATCAAAGGCTTTCTCATAGTCCACAAACGCCTAAACAAAGTGGCCGGTTATACTCTTCGGTCTTCTGTATAACCTGCCGGAGCGTATGGATGTGGTCTATTGTGCTAAAGCCTTTTCGGAACCCGGCTTGTTCGGGAGGCTGGAAGTCGTCATACCTACGAGCGAGACGATTAGTTACTACTCTCGAAAACAGCTTATAGACATGGCTCAACAGCGAGATGGGCCTGTAATTCTTCAAGAGGGTTTTATCCCCTTTCTTAAAGAACAGTACCACCACGCTCCTGTTCGACGCCTCTGGCATAGTTCCCTCGAAGATGATGGAGTTGAACAGCTTCTGGAGGACCTTAAGTACCGGTGTTCCACCCGCTCTCAGAAGCTCTGTCGTTATTCCTTCTTCCCCCGGTGCCTTGTTGTTCTTAAGCTGCTTGAGAGCCGTTCGGATCTCGTATAGGCTGACGTCCGGAATGTCTTCAGTATAGTGTCGGGTTAGGCGGGCTCTTGCATCGCTAGTCGTGCTTGTAGCAGGGCTTTGCGATGAAGTGTACAGTTGTCCATAGAACTTCTCGAGCTCTCGTAAAACCTCTGGCTTTGAGGTAACGACCCTGCCACTGTCGGTCTTCAGCTTCGTCAACAGGCTTTGCTCAATAGACAGATCTGTCGCGAACACTTTGGAGCCTTGGTTGCGCTCTATTGCGTTCATTACATTAGAAGTATTATACAGACGCAAATCGCGTCGCATAGACTTAGAGATCTGTTTATCCCTGTTAGAAAAGCTAGATCTTGGGCTAGGGAAACTAATTTTATGTGCTTTCCCTTACTCAAAATCATTGAGTGTTAAAGACAATGACAAAATATTCAATTTGAATTTAATACTTTACAATTTGACATGTCGTCATAGTGACATTTTATATTTAGACACTAGTAATTTTATTAGTAATTTTTATTTCACAAAAGGTAATGTATACCTTAGTAGACGTAGTAAGTTAATTATTGCTAAATTGTTAGCATTTAATATTTCTGATTCTGTTATTAGAACTATAACACAGTGTAATGACGACCCCATATTTAGTAATAGTACTGAGGGAAAAAATTTAGTAGGGCCAACTGATCAGCATTTAAACTGACCAAGTCGACAATGGGTAAAACAGGCAGTTTACATGTAGTTCACCAAAATATGCAAGGCCTGCCCAGCAAAGTATTAGAATGTGAATTATTTTTAAATCATTTCAGTGTAGATATTTTGTGTATCACTGAACATTGGATGGTACAATCTGAGGTACTTCCTTTCTACGAAAATTACAACATTGTCAGCAGCTATAAACGCAAGAGCGCAATACGTGGTGGCTCGTTAATTATTGTAAAAAATAACTTAAAATTCAAGGAACGTAAGGATATTAGAAATCTTTCTATTGAAAGAATTATTGAGGTGTCGTGTGTCGAGCTGGAGCGGCATGTCGTCGTGAGCGTTTACCGTCCTCCCAATGCTGATTTTGGGTTATATGAATGCACTATGGAAGAAGTATTGCAAAAAATAGCTTGTGATAAGATCATAATTGTTTGTGGTGATTTTAATATAAATATTCCGATTGATCCATTATCTGAAAGACTTTTAAACTTATTTAAGTGTTTCAATTTAAGTCCTCTTTTTGATGAACCTACAAGAGTGACACTAACAACAGCCACTTGTCTAGATAAAATTTATTGCAGTTGCACACCGGTTCATAAGTGTGTACTAAAACATTTTAGTTCTGACCATTACGGTCACTGCGCCACCTTTTCTTGTGATCGTATAGTTGAAGCTCAGAACTTTACTCACCGACCTATTACAGAGAGCCGCATCAAAACATTTCAAAGTAGAATTGAACACAAAGTTTCCCTTGCATCGATGATCCAAATGATCTTTTCACCACATTGTCTAATTTAATAATTAAAGAACATGCTGATATATTTACAGTAAAAACATGCAAAACAAAAAATTGTGCTCGATTTGTCGACTGGGCTACACCGGGTATTTATAGAAGTAGAAATACATTGTATGAATTATATGCTACCAGAGAGACAATGTTAAAAGATCCAGTTTTTATCTTATATGTTAGGAATTACTCATTACTCATGCGGCTAAGTCACTGTTTTTGAGAAAAATAATAGAAAATTCAACAAATAAAATAAAAGCAACTTGGAAATTAATTAATAATGAAACAGGTAAATCAAGGGCTCGCAATATACAGTTCAAATTAAATATAAATGGTACAATTTTGACAAAGGAACAGGATGTTGCGAATGCATTTGATAGTTTTTTCTCAGATATACCAAAAATAGTGACCAAATCGTTAAACTCTTCAGCCTCCAGAGCTTCCGTTCTATAAGAATCTAGTGTTGCAACTCATAAGCTTAAGAAACTGGTAAACTCATCTTAGCTCGTTCTAAATACAAAGTGTAAATGTCCGAAACACGTGTGCACTGAATGAGCTCCTAGACCACGATTGACTATTGAGTGACAGTTTATTGGATATAAATAAAAGGTACAGATGTGTCGCTTCAAAAGAAAAAATATGCCACTACAGGTATAGTCCATTGAAAAGTTACATTTGGGTATGCATTTGTCAGAGGACGCAATTTTATTTTTTTAATGTGTAGGGGGGGTCAGTAGAAGCTTAAGTTCAAGTTTGTGGGGTCGGCACCCTTGTCCCCCGGCCGCCATCTTGGAAAAGGGGGTGCAAAGGGTTTTCGCGCTGTATCTCGTAAACTAGTTACCTTACAGAAAATTTAATCAAACATAAAATGTAGCAAATTAAATTTCCTACAATTTTATTTCTATTACTTTTTATCGTCAAGTGACCAACAAAAAAGTTATAAACAAAAATAAATGAAAATTTTGTTTGTTTGTTCTAGGTTTTACAGCGCTCCAAACTTAAACGGATTCTCGAATGCTCATAGGGATGCAATAAAAACTAAAAATTAGGCTTACTTTTCTATCTATATTTTTTTTATTCATACAATTTATTATGATCTTAACATTCCTATGCTATTATTGAACTATGTTTGACCCTTTTACCCACCACCTATGAGGTATAACATGGGCAAAGTCAAATTTATAAAAATTTAATGCATTTTTTAATGCATTTTTTGTCACTGTCTTAGCAAATCGTTTGTATCGCAGAGTGTCTAGAGTATCGTCTTTATTTCCGCCATATAAAAAGACGAAAAAACGTTCGCCAACAACACTGAGTAACGATGACTCGACTTTCTCACTCATAAATAATTTAGTTCCACTTGCTAACTCTGGATGCTTCTGCAAAATTTTTATAAATTTGACTTTGCCCATGTTATACCTCATAGGTGGTGGGTAAAAGGGTCAAACATAGTTCAATAATAGCATAGGAATGTTAAGATCATAATAAATTGTATGAATAAAAAAAATATAGATAGAAAAGTAAGCCTAATTTTTAGTTTTTATTGCATCCCTATGAGCATTCGAGAATCCGTTTAAGTTTGGAGCGCTGTAAAACCTAGAACAAACAAACAAAATTTTCATTTATTTTTGTTTATAACTTTTTTGTTGGTCACTTGACGATAAAAAGTAATAGAAATAAAATTGTAGGAAATTTAATTTGCTACATTTTATGTTTGATTAAATTTTCTGTAAGGTAACTAGTTTACGAGATACAGCGCGAAAACCCTTTGCACCCCCTTTTCCAAGATGGCGGCCGGGGGACAAGGGTGCCGACCCCACAAACTTGAACTTAAGCTTCTACTGACCCCCCCTACACATTAAAAAAATAAAATTGCGTCCTCTGACAAATGCACACTAAGGCCTAAAAAATGTAACATTTTAATGGACTAGTAAGGCATCACTCAACTCTTAAAATTAAACAAAATGTTCGTTTCGTTCATCTACTGGGGGGCGTTCATATAATGGTTCGACTTTACGTAACCTTATGTGTATCAAATAAGTAGGTAGGGTTACCTACTTATTTGATACATATAAGGTTACTCAGTTAAGGAAAACGTCTTGACTTTAAATTCTTGTAAAAAAAAGTAAAAGATAATGTAAAAGTCTTGCTTCTAAAAGATGGATGGAATAAAATTTGTGAAAGAAACTGCCTATTTACCTTACAAAGCCGGGCGTGAGGGTGAGGAGGGGTCATACTCTATAACTTACGCCTTCAATCACGTAAAGAACATTTTATTTATTTATTTATTTTTAAGGAAAACCAACAGATATACACGTTTAACATTTTGAACGTGTCAAGCGATTATGACCGTTGATGGATATAATCAAAATCCTTTGACACCTGTACGAGTTTTCTCCAACCAATATTACAAATTTGGAAGTTTGTGTTGTTTATATAAGATGTTTTTTGTGGCTCAACGGATCTAACTAAAACTTAAGAGATGTAGTCAGTAACCTATTGTAGCATACAGGCTACCTATGCAGATGCAGGCACAACGTGTACGAAGCCGCGTGTAAAAGCTGGTATGTAATTATAATGTGGTTGGAATTTGATACTTACCTACGTAAGTTGAAGAACAAAATCTTGAAGAAACCAGCATCAGAGAGGACTTAGCAAAGTCAGAAAATGTTGACCAAATGACAGGTTTGCGCGATGGCAGACTGAGTCTGCCAACACGGTTTCTACAGGTATTATTACTAAGGGTCAGTGATTTTACAACCTACTACTTAGATGACCTCCATCCAACCTGCCCATAACACCTACCGTAATTCCATCCTTGCATTTACGGATGATTAAGGTAAAATAATAAATATGTTTGGGTGGACTACTGGAGAAATATTGTTCGTATGTAACGTTTAAGAGCCGCGGCGCTGAGTTCTGTTGCATATCGAGCGTGAAGGGGAGGGGTTGAGGGGGGGACGGGAGGATCGCACATCGTATCACCAAGTCGTACAGGTTCGTTGTTTAGGCTGTGAAACGAATATGCGTATCGGACGAACTATGCTTATGTTTTCACGTTTCATATATTACCAAAACAGGTTGTCTAAAACGTTTGTATTTATTACAGTTAGTGGCCGCCTGTTCTCTTTTTGCTAAGTAATATATATATATAAGTATTCTATCAATCATGTAGTTTATAGTGCTGGATGGTGCTGTGTGAGTTATCCATCATTATTCGCTCGTTGTAGCTACTCGTAGCTCGACTCGTTGTGCGTAGCGGGCACGTAGCGAGACGTAGCGAGACGTAGCGCGCGCGTAGCGGGCTCAGGCGGCCGCATTTGCTACGCGCTGCTACGACGCGACCTCGCAAGCATCGCTGCCATCATGCTGCCAAATGCATATTATGCGATTCTTTACGAACTTCCAACTAAGATCGTTGTAGGAGGAGCAGTTAATAGAAAGCAGAGCAAAGATAGTAAAGAAATACTAAGTTAACTTGTAGCTATATGGGCATGCAAATGTAAACATGTGCCCAGGTAGCTAACTAGATAAAATACACACGATGTCACACGATGACTAAAATATTTATTTTATTTCGTGACATCGATTACTTTGAGAAAAGACTACATAAGTTTACCTACATACGGTAATCATCATAATTACTATTAAGTCTTTTAAATCGATTCGATATCACGTCAGAGCATCCTCGGCGGAAGTAATCAATCGCGTATAGCAGGTTGCGGGGCTCGGCCGAGGTCTCCCGGCGGCGCACTCTTTCCGCATACAAGGAGTACGTGTGCCGATTAGATAAAATCAATAGGCGGGCGGCTCACCGACCGGCGGCGCCTCGTCGCCGAGGGCGGGGGCCGGGGCCGGGGCCGTCTTCCATTCATGCGGCGGGTGCGGGGCGCGGGGCGCGGGGCGAGGCGGGAGGAGCGGGTGCGCGGCGGCGTCAGTCGCGCCTCGGCCGCGGCCTCGCCCGCGCCTCCCGCCCCGCCCCGGCCCGCCCGCGTCGCGCCGCCGCCGCGCCGGGGCGCCCAGCGCGCGTGCGCCGAGCATGTCGACCTCCCCCAGCGTGTCACACGATGACATCGTAAGCTGCCGCTGACCGCGCCAAGTGCGCTTTGTTTACTCCGCGCGCCGAGCCGAGGACGCGCTGCGTTATAAATAGGCGACGGCGCCTCGCTCGACCCTCGCGCGCTGTTGGCGTCGGACGCGTTCGCATGGCGCGGTCGCTGCCTTCCTGCTGCTGCTCGCGCAGCGCAGCGCAGCGCTTCCTCGGACAGCGCTTCTTCCGCGCCCGCACCCGCGTCCGCCCGCATTGGCGATGAGGACCCTGATCAAATTTTAAATATTTCGGTATTTTTCAGGACATTGTGTCTTGTGAAATGAAACCGGTAACGTAGGCAGGTACCCAGCTTCCTATGTACCTGCGCTTTGCGGGCATTCGATCGTTTATCAAGTTCAGCCGAGCCGAGGCTCGCCCGCGGCGCTCGAGAGCGGTACGCGTGCGCGAGCGGGCGGGGGCGGGGGCGGGGGCGCGGGGTGCATCGCCTGCTCTCGTAGCATCTAGATAGTTAAACACGTACGTATGCGCACGGTAGTTAGCTCTGCTCGTTTGCAAACTTCGTGCGGGTTCTAAAACCTGAACATGAACATTACAAGGTCTGGTTCCCGGTGAGGTGCGTGCCGTGGGTTCCGTGGGGTGCGGTGGGGTAGAGTGGGGTGCAGTGGGGTAGAGTGGGGTGCAGTAGGGTGCGGTGCGCAGGGCCGCGAGTGCGCTGCAGCGCTCGCAGCGCCCAGCGCCATCGCCTGCCTGACGGTGACGCTTGTACCTGTACTGTACCTAGAGACCTGCTTCGCGTACATTAAATGTTCCCTACTTTAGTGCCGTTGTGATTGTGGTTGCCCCGCGTCCGTCCCCGCCCCCGCCCCCGCGCCCGCCCGCGCGAGGCTGAACGTAGCCCTGCCCAGGCACACATTGTAGGTACCTACGTACCAAGTTAACGCTCAAAGTTGTACTATCGTGGTCCTTGTTGAATGGATATGAGCCAAGTGCGAGTCAGCAGCGGCTGGTAAGCAGGCGCAGAGACAGAGTGTGACGGAGCGTGCCTTGCAGATGTGCAGCCTGGCAGCCCTGGCGCGAGGCAGTCGGCCGGCCCCCGCGCCCCCCGGCCCTGCGCCCCCCGCCCCCGCGGCCGCGCCCCCCGGCAAGCTGCCCCTCAGCTGGTGCTGCTGGTGCTGCTGCTGCTCCTGCTCTTCCTGGTCAGTACCACGTGACACTCTCCTCGGATGCTAATCTATCTTAAAGATCAATAAGTAAGTAGGTACTTGCTATACAGCTCTTTGTGATACACCAACACGTTGTAGTACCACCTATATCGACCACCAAGCGATGCGCGGTTGTTGATGGATGGCAGTCCTTACCTTACCGTGACATGACATGTGTCACAGTGACATGACATGCTAGTACTTAATATCTACTCACTTCTTACCTATCATAATCATGTATCTTTGGGTTAGTACCGTACATTCGGTTAGTGTAAGTTTATATTTTAGAAGTGCAGTTTGTCAAACTCAAAAAATGTTTTTAAGCAATACAATCAGCAACACTTTGAAATGTCAGGTAAATTTAGGTCCAAGTCTTCCTAACCCAAGTCTGAGAAGAATTGACAAGAAATCGTCCTGGTCCTGACGCTTTTTTGTATGATCCCTATAACAAGCTTATCTAGGAAAAACTAATACAAGGTAACGGTAGGTTATACAGTACTTAATACCTACTCACTACTTACCCATCATAATCATGTATCTTTGGGTTAGTACGGTACATTCGGACAACGCTCAGTGGACGTGAAGGTGGCACTTTTTAAATCTTACTGTCAGTCGTTTTATACCGGTGGCCTGTGGGTCACCTACACGAAACAATCCATCAGCGCCCTACGTGTCCTTTATAATAATTTGTTTAGAGCAATGTTGGGGTTACCTATAATAGATTCTGTAGTGCTTCGGGCATGTTCGCCGATGCTCATGTGCAGGACTTTCATGCAATCGTGAGAAAAAAAAATGGTTCTATTAAAAACAGAATACTAGGTAGTCCCAATAGGATTCTTGGGGCTCTTGCAGGCAGGTGGGACAGTGTCATGCAAAGTTTTTTTTGGGTGTCAGCTCTGATTAACCCTTTTGCTCGGCAAATCTATTATATTAATTAAGGTGGTATTTAGTTAGTAGGAATAGTTTTTAACATTTAATTTAATTTATATTACTTTGTTATTAATCAAAGATTATATTTTATTTTTTACATTAATGGATGAAATGGATCTTAGTTATCTGAATAAATAAATAAATATATATATAGATTGCGAATATGTCTGAGGGCAGAGCAACATGAAGCGATGCATACTTATCAACAATATACTCATATATAAATACAAATATAAATACAAAAATGTTTATTTATCAAAACATAAATTATAAACATACAATAATACTTGTAGTCCCCGCACCAGGGCCAGCCTGTATCGCGGGTGGCCGGTTCACAAAAACTAATTACCACTACAACACAGAAGGATACACAGAACAGGACAATAAATTAGTAATCTAAAAATGTATATATCCATACCAAGATATTATAATCGTTTTCTTCGCATGACTACCTACCCTTTCTGTAAGCGGTCGAATATACCTCGTAGTTGTCGAATATACCTCGTAGTTGCCGAATATACCTCGTAGTTGCCGAATGCGAAAGTCGTGATTCGCTTTATACTTCAGGATATTAAATGACAAACTCTGCTGTTTGTTTAATATACGGCTTTTAGATTTTTAAAACAATGGCCTACAGGGCTCTAAGAAGTGAGTTCTGCAATAAGATCGAATACGCCTTTTTGGAGTTCTATAAGCTCTATAAGTTTGAACACGGTTTCCTATTCCATATTCTAAAACAGAACCAACATAATCATCATAGGCTTAAAATACTGACTTTTATTGATGCTATCAGGAAGCCTATTGTGAACGTATGCGTATCCGCTGAGCTTAGAGCTTACTACACATCTAAGCTATTTGCATTTATAACTATTTGTATCATAGATTCATATAAATAGGTCTACAATAGGTCGTATAGGTAATACGTAAGTTACCTCAAACAGGGTCGACTAACCTACTCGCTTCAATCATGCAATTCCTTCTTAGACCATTTTTTTTTCGGTCTGAGAATCAGTCACAATTTTGACAAAACATATTACCTATACCTACTTATTTTTGGTTCGTCATTCATAAAATATTTTCATAAAAAATTTTCATTCATAAAAAAAAATAGTAATTGAGAAAGTAGTTCACGAAAGTATAAGAGATAAGTTATAGTTTACTTCAAAATGTCTATGGTTTCAAAGCTACCTCGTCCAAACCAAAAATTGGTTTTACTTTTGTGACGCGTGAATAAAGTTTGTTCCTCTATTCTTATTTATCTCGATTATTTGTATTCTCGAGTTTACCAAGAAATTTCCTTGACTTGTATTTGAATTATTATATGTAATGTCAAGTTTTATGTATGATTTAATGAAACTGCAGTAATGTTATCTTGTCAGTTATTCTTCTTCTTCCTATAATGGCATCGGTCCTGATGACTATTTTACTAATATCAAGTGTTTTTGTTTGTTAAAAAAAAAAACAATTAAACATACTTGTGCTCACAAAATTCATTAAAATTCCGCTAAGAAAACCCAATAACACGGAAAAAACTTATTAATTTAGGAGAGCTTCTCGTATGTTGCTTCGTGAAATGCCAAGTTTAAATATAAAATAAATGGACGTGCGTTATACAAAATAACCATCACAAAGGGCAAAATGGGGTATTTGAAACTTTAAAACAAATTGTGTGATTGTCTTAAAAAATTAAATACACACAGATATCTTATCAAAATCAAAATTCTAATCAAAATTCTAAGAATTATAAAAATACATACAAAATAAATGGTGTTTGAAATGGTGTTTCAGAGTTTTTTTAATTCACTGAGATTGACTCAAAGACCTTATTTATTCATGATCAAAATTTTGATTAAATATTTGAAGATTAGCTCTTGGCCCATAACAATTTGTTGTGGCTACTTTGAATATCGCTGTTCGAGCTCTATCAGTAGTGAGTTTTAAGGTTCTACCCAGTCCACCCATGTGGTTATACAGTAAGTTAACATTTAATGACATAAAGCACAGTAAAGGTATGTGTCTTATAATTTTTTGACCCGCAATATAACGTAACTTGTATTCAAAAAGTTTTAATTCATAACTTTTTGACGAACTCTGTGACGCAGTGGGCCAAGGCCCGGCTGAGACGCAAAAGGTTGCAGGTTCGATTCCCGCCGCGGGACAAATGTTTGTATGATCTGCAAGTATTTGTCTCGGGTCTGGGTGTTTCTATGTATGATATGCATGTATTTACAAAAAAAAAACGTATATAATTAGTATACTTCAACGAAACGAAATGCATTCGTTTTATACTGCCCAACGTTAAACAGGTGAATACTAATGTAAAAATTAAAAACGAAAACATAGATCTCGTCGACACCACCATGTTCTTAGGCATTACTTTAGATAATAAGCTGCAATGGGGCCCGCACATAGATAAATTGTCGAAGAGACTCAGCTCTGCGGCATACGCTGTTAAGAAGATCCGTCATTTTACCGACGTAGATACCGCTAGACTCGTTTACTTCAGCTACTTTCATAGCATTCTGTCTTATGGCATTCTGTTGTGGGGGAGTGCTGCTGATATTAACACTATATTTGTGTTGCAGAAGAGGGCTGTTCGTGCAATTTATAACATGGGCCCCAGAGAATCACTTATAAATAAGTTTAAAGAAATTAATATTATGACAGTGCCTTGTCAGTATATATACGAAAATTTAATGTATGTGCACAAAAATATTCATTTATTTAAAAAAATTGCGATAATCATAGTATTTCTCTTTTTATATTCTTTTTGGCGCACCTTTTCTAAAATAAAATATAGCTTTGTATAACATATGTATTTAATAACTTTTAAAACTATCATGGTTTTGCACATAATTTTCACTCAAAACGGGATATTTACCATGATATATGAGTTTTTCTGCTTCTCGATATTTCGGCACAGTTGCATGCGCCATGATCACGAGATAAACTGAATTACATACGTATTAATTACGTATTACATACATGCAAGCTCAGCGCTCTGGAGATCAAAGTTCATATAAACAGAACCGTAAGTTAGAATCCATGTTGAAAACACAAAAGCGAGTTGTCCCCTACCAGACACATGCAGACATTAACTCACAAAAAACTCGAACGGTTATTAATTTGTCTGACAAGGTTTTGAATGATTCTGCTCTCAGAGTGTTAGAGAAGGGTCTAAATTTTGCCCCTACCACGAAACGCATCCCTTATGAGAAAGTGATCGGTAATGTGGAGGAGGTCATTCGTTATAATAGGATACCAGGAAGTGACGCGGAGTGTCTAAGACAGGACATTGCATTTATATTACGTCATACTAAACCTCCAGAACCCAACATTACTAAGGATGAGTTGATGGCGTTAAAAGAGTTCCGCCAAGATACCAACTTGTTGGTCCTTAAGGCTGATAAGGGGAACGCTACGGTAGTTATGAACGTCACAGAATACGAGGATAAAATCCTGAACTTGTTGAAAGACACTAACACATACAAACTGGTGAATTACAATCCGACGGCTAGAATACATCGTAGTACCCAGAAAATTATAAAGGAGTGCCAATACGCTATAGGAGAGGAACTAACAAAATACCTGTTGCGCCCTAAAAACATCCAGCCACCTAAACTGTATGGTCTACCTAAAGTGCATAAACAGAATGCTCCGCTGCGACCCATCGTTAGTCAGATTGACTCACCTACTTACGAGTTGGCGAAGCATGTAGCGGGTGTGTTGCAACCTTCTGTAGGCCTGACATCATCTTTCGTGAAAGACTCACGTCACTCCATACAGATTCTTCAGCAGACAACGGTTGATGAGAGTGAGGTGATGGTTAGTTTTGATGTGGAATCCCTCTTTACAAACGTCCCTATAGCCGACTGTATGAAGGTGATAGAGACTAGAATACAGAGAAATGGTATCCCAGCAGAATATGCCAAGCTTTTATACCATATTCTGGCCACAAACTATTTCTTGTATAGGGAAAATTACTACCTACAAATTGATGGTGTTGCCATGGGAAGTCCCGTCGCTCCCGTAGTGGCCAATATATGGATGGAGTATTTTGAGAACCTGGCTATATGCTCTGCCCCCTTGCCAATGAAGTTGCGGAAAAGGTACGTTGATGATGTTTTCTGTATTGTAAGAGGCAATAAACATGAGATTGAACTCCTTTTGGCATACCTAAATGGCGTACATACCAAGATGCGGTTTACGTATGAAATGGAAAGTGATCGAAGCTTGGCTTTCCTGGACGTGATGGTACAGATTCGTGATGATGGTAATTTAGGCTATTCGGTTTATAGGAAGCCGACCCATACGGATCGATATCTCCATGCTGATTCACACCATCACCCTCGGCAGCTTAACTCGGTTGTAATGTCTCTCACGAACCGTGCTTTCGACCTATGTGATGAGTACTCCATAAAGAGTGAGCTAGCTCATGTTCAGCATGTCCTACGTAAAAATGGATATAAGCTTCGATCTTTTCCAGTTAGACAAAGGCCTAAACCCCACAGATGTACAGTAGAACGAAAACCTGCTTTTCTACCGTACATCAAAGGAGTGACGGACAAAATTGCGAAAGCCCTGCAGAAATTGTCCATAAAAACAATTTTTACTCCTTTAAAGAAGATCTCACACTACCTGCGCTCACCTAAAGATAAGATTCCTCTTCAAACACCAGGAGTGTACAAGATTGACTGCAGCTGTGGGAGCTCTTACATCGGCCAAACAAAACGTACCATAGCTTGTCGAGTGTCAGAACACATCCGGGCGGTCAAAAATATGGACACACAAAAGTCGGCCATAGCTACACATCTACTAGAATCTGGCTCAAACCACTGGATCGAGTTACACAATCCACAGGTAATCTCAACTGAAAAACATTACATCCCAAGATTGGTACAAGAGGCAATAGAGATTACCAAACACAGGAATTTCAATCGAGAAGACGGTTTTCAATTGTCTGGAGCCTGGAACCCTGTGGTGAGGATGTGTGGAAATCGTAAAAGTGAGGTACCAGTTATGCGTCCAGATACCGTGAGTGTTGTGTGTCGTAATCGTGATCGAGTTGTTAGTGACAGTGAAACCGGTAGTAGGGGTAATGTTCGCAGTAAAAGACTGAGAAAGAGGGTAGACCGTTTTGTCTGCCAATAACATCCACCCGCAAAGACTTCAGTTTATCTCGTGATCATGGCGCATGCAACTGTGCCGAAATATCGAGAAGCAGAAAAACTCATATATCATGGTAAATATCCCGTTTTGAGTGAAAATTATATGTATTTAAATCACACGACCGTGATCTCTATATTGATATAGTTTAACCTGCTGCTTACAGGTCTCCACGATACAGGCTTTCCTAGTGTGAAGACCGCTGGATAGTTTATAAGCATCTACCTTAGCATTAAGCAAATGTAATTTATCGTCAAAGCTAAACTTGTAAATTTTAAATTTGTTATTACGCTATTAATAAAAAAAAAATAAAAAAAAAATACTAGAAATAAAGATAAACTAGCTGTTCCCACTGTTAGGCTCGCTAAAGTTAATAAGTCTTTTATAGGGCAATGTGTACGCTTCTATAACAAGGTCCCAAGCGACGTGTTAGATTTATCGATTAGCAAATTTAAAAACATAATGAAACATAAACTGTCTATTAAAGCATATTATAAAATATCTGATTATTTAAAAGAAAAAAAGCTTGGGATGAATCTGCTCCAACTCGACTCGGCATCCGTAACAAAATTGTCAAGGATCATACAAAAAATTGTTAAGACCAGACAAGTTTCTTGCCGGATTCTTCTTGAACTGGGGTTAGGAGGAACCGGCACCTAGATTCACTAGCATGTAAGAAGACGATTCAAAGTGGTCCTTGTGATTGTAATGAATAAAGTTATTATGAATTTTGAATTTTGAATTGAATCCATGAATCAGCTGAACAAAAGGAGGGTAGTTTCGGCAGCGTAAGACAGTCCCTTGATCCAGTATTAGATTACAGAGGATCACTTATGAAAATCAAGAATTAAGTGGGTCCTTAACTATTCTTTTCATACACGTACACGTGAAACAGTTGAGCTATCTAAGGACCGTTTAAAACGATCTATAGATAGCTCAACTGATCCAGATCACTGCCAGAGGGCAGCGTTCCCAAGATACTGGCGGCATTACCACGTTGAATGGCAATGCTAATACGCTGAGCCAGATAGGAGCCAGCTCTTGGGTCATGCAATGTATCTACCAGATGCCGTGAAATAATTTTGAAAACGCGATGGGCTCCTATTCTCCACGGGCCCAGGGTCTCGACTCCAAAAGGCTCAAATATGCCTTATCCAAACAAGCATATTTGCGGTTTTTGAGGTCCTCGGCACATTCAGCCGCCGCACCAGCCCTAACGGAAGTCCCCGACAGATGGGATGAGGCCAGGGTGTCTACGCAAGTAGCATCCCACACTAATGGCCTACTCATCTCCCAAGGGACAAGAGTCATACTATCAGGCCTCTTACCATCATCACGTATCAGACCGTTGGGTTCGAGAACAGCTGGTACGTCAACGGTGGTGAGTGCCCGACGAATGATATTGTTAAGACTGGCGTGGCGGGCAATCCTACCGGCGGCCCTATGACACGATAATCCATGGAGACCATGCTGGTCGACCGCTGTACCACACTGGCACTGATGAGGGGCGCAGCACCAACCTCGCACCCAACCGAAGACAAATTGCAACTCGAAATTATGTAGGATCTTATAATGTTCCAATGTTAGATAATTGTAGTGCTTGTAACCAATGTCCTGACTCCCATTTCGAAACGGCTAGGAGACGGGCGCGATCTACGGAGCTTGAGCATGTTTCTAACAGATGATTCATTGTAAGCTCACATAGAGGCCCGTCCCATTGCCGTTGGGCCGAAAGGTTCTTGGGGGGGAGCATTGGGGCAAGCACTGTTCCAAGCGTTTCTTGCTTCGTCTAGATATGAAATTTTATGAGTGATGCCAGAACTAGCCAGAAAAGACGGAAAGAAATTTGTTTTTTTTCAACCAAATTACTAGTACTGTAGACAGAAGACAAGAACGCCGGTAGGGCAACCCTTGAAATTTTGCGAATACCTAAGCCTCCCAATTTGACAGGTAGGGAGGCCTACAGCCATGCCTTGTCATCCAGATTAATATTCAAAACCGACGATAAAGTGTCCTTTATTATGTTGTCTAAGCCTTCCACCAGCTCGCTGTGTTTCCACAGTTGACAACATCTTAAAGCGTAAGTAAATTTTTAAACAAAAAGCGGCCAAGTGCGAGTCGGACTCGCCCATGAAGGGTTCCGTAGCAGCAAGTAACACAATATATAAGTTCTTGTAGTTGTTGTAACTTGTTGTAGCTTTGATCGATGTTTTAATAATAGTTATTGATATTTACGATTTATGACTTATTAAAAAAAACTGCTTACTAGATCTCGTTCAAACCAATTTTCGGTGAAAGTTTGCATGGTAATGTACATCATATATTTTTTTTAGTTTTATCATTCTCTTATTTTAGAAGTTACAGGGGGGACACATTTTACTACTTTGGAAGTGTCTCTCGCACAAACTATTCAGTTTAGAAAAAAATGATTTTAGAAACCTCAATATCATTTTTGAAGACCTATCCATAGATACCCCACAAGTATTGGTTTGATGAAAAAAAAATTTTTGAATTTCAGTTCTAAGTACCCCATACTTTATTGTTTCCCCAAAAATGTATTGTCTTATTTTCTATTTTTGTGTGAAAATCTTAATGCGGTTCACAGAATACATCTACTTACCAGATTTCAACAGTATAGTTCTTATAGTTTCGGAAAAAAGTGGCTGTGACATACGGACGGACAGACAGACAGACAGACAGACATGACGAATCTATAAGAATCAATACTAAAAATCTATACGAATCAATACAAAACTTGATAATTGTAAATGACTATTAATTTTAAACAATCTGTCCGAGGCTTTGCTAAAATTTTGAATTTTCTCATCTATGAAGGTCGGAAAAGACTCGTCAAGAATTGATGAACCGAGAAGGCGAAGTGAACATTTATCAAATAACTGTATTAGTCCATTGAAAAGTTACATTTGGGTATGCATTTGTCAGAGGACGCAATTTTATTTTTTTAATGTGTAGGGGGGGTCAGTAGAAGCTTAAGTTCAAGTTTGTGGGGTCGGCACCCTTGTCCCCCGGCCGCCATCTTGGAAAAGGGGGTGCAAAGGGTTTTCGCGCTGTATCTCGTAAACTAGTTACCTTACAGAAAATTTAATCAAACATAAAATGTAGCAAATTAAATTTCCTACAATTTTATTTCTATTACTTTTTATCGTCAAGTGACCAACAAAAAAGTTATAAACAAAAATAAATGAAAATTTTGTTTGTTTGTTCTAGGTTTTACAGCGCTCCAAACTTAAACGGATTCTCGAATGCTCATAGGGATGCAATAAAAACTAAAAATTAGGCTTACTTTTCTATCTATATTTTTTTTATTCATACAATTTATTATGATCTTAACATTCCTATGCTATTATTGAACTATGTTTGACCCTTTTACCCACCACCTATGAGGTATAACATGGGCAAAGTCAAATTTATAAAAATTTTGCAGAAGCATCCAGAGTTAGCAAGTGGAACTAAATTATTTATGAGTGAGAAAGTCGAGTCATCGTTACTCAGTGTTGTTGGCGAACGTTTTTTCGTCTTTTTATATGGCGGAAATAAAGACGATACTCTAGACACTCTGCGATACAAACGATTTGCTAAGACAGTGACAAAAAATGCATTAAAAAATGCATTAAATTTTTATAAATTTGACTTTGCCCATGTTATACCTCATAGGTGGTGGGTAAAAGGGTCAAACATAGTTCAATAATAGCATAGGAATGTTAAGATCATAATAAATTGTATGAATAAAAAAAATATAGATAGAAAAGTAAGCCTAATTTTTAGTTTTTATTGCATCCCTATGAGCATTCGAGAATCCGTTTAAGTTTGGAGCGCTGTAAAACCTAGAACAAACAAACAAAATTTTCATTTATTTTTGTTTATAACTTTTTTGTTGGTCACTTGACGATAAAAAGTAATAGAAATAAAATTGTAGGAAATTTAATTTGCTACATTTTATGTTTGATTAAATTTTCTGTAAGGTAACTAGTTTACGAGATACAGCGCGAAAACCCTTTGCACCCCCTTTTCCAAGATGGCGGCCGGGGGACAAGGGTGCCGACCCCACAAACTTGAACTTAAGCTTCTACTGACCCCCCCTACACATTAAAAAAATAAAATTGCGTCCTCTGACAAATGCACACTAAGGCCTAAAAAATGTAACATTTTAATGGACTATATTATTTGAGGCCAAACTGTTGAATTTTGAAACAATTGAATTTTTATCCAACCAAGTGTCCGAAACGTAAAGCTCGCATTTTGAATAATTTATCTCTAAACCAATTTTCCGAAATTCATCACTGATGAGCTTTAGATCACCAAAAACAGTGTCCACCATCTCCACCGTTCCGTCATCCAAGTACCAAACATTGAGTTTAGATTGGAGACGTTGAATAATCGGATGGATGGCATGGCTGAAAACGGCTGGACCAAGGGGGTCGCCTTGCTGACATCCAATGGCAGACGAAATAATATTGTCACGATAGATCAATTTAGACGGTTCGGGAATTTAATTTTTAATTTCTTTGAGCAAGACACCCCTATCTACGGAATTGAAGGCGTTTTTAATCCACCTCTAAAATTACCTCCCCGCAATTTTGATGTAAAAATGTACGAAGAGAATGTACTGCGGCTTCACAGCCGCCTCGCGAACCAAAGCCTAGCTGAACAGGTCGGAAAAAGTCACCGAGATATGCAGCTTTTTCTCAACAGCAGAATTTAGCTGCTAGGCGGCGGTAGGTGGTACCCACGGCTATGGGTCTAATTCCGCCGTCTTTCTTTTTGAGTGCTCATAGTTTCGCACCGTACAGGAGCTCAGTGATCTCGCTGTTAACTCGACCTGACAACATCAGTTTGATCAGGGCCGTCATATCTTCCAGAAGAACTTCACCGGCATGGCCCGAACCGCCAGACAGCAGGTCCTTTAGATGTTGTGGAGTCACAGCATCCAGGCCGACGGCAGAGCCATTCTGGAATGATATGACGGTACGGTATTTATAATATAGAGACATTTACAAATGTATGACAGTGTTGATGGTAGACGCGTAGATGAAATGAGAAGTTCAAAGTTCACTGTGGATGGTTGTATTTATTGGACTTCACACAAGTACACGAAATGGTTAGCAAGGTAGAAAACTGGTATAAGGATTCATTGCCATAAGTTTAACTGGTTTAAAATGTTATGGATAGATGATTATAAGATAGTTACGGTGCCGGATCGGTAGATAGTAGCACACTGGTTTGCGCAGCCAGTTGTGCATATTTGCTTGTGAGACAAAAATGCAGAATTGCTATGTTCGGTGTAAAGCCGAACAGTACGTATTTTCTTTTTCTTTTTTCTTTTTCTTTTTTTCTGATCAGCACTGAATACATCCTTACGCATCTAGGTGACTTCTGAAGAGCCTAAGTGTGCTGTGATGATTGTACTTGAACTTTTCCCGCCAGATTCTTACTAATATTAAAAATAAAATTGTATGGTTTGCAGATGTCCATTTCGATGATAAACTTGACGATAATGGTTACATGGCTAGTTGTTTTCATGGCAAGTCATTTATTTTTAATATATATATTGAAAAACTTATTCACTCTGCGAATGTTTAGTTTTGCAGGCAGCATGGGTAGCATAAGAAAAGAAAAACAAAATTCACTGTAATAAAATATACAGTAATAAAATAACTACCTTACCCTCAGTGTCCACTGAACTAAAGCTAATGTCATTTACCTACACTAATATTATAAATATACAGTAATAAAAGAACTACCTTACCCTCAGTGTCCACTGAACTAAAGCTAATGTCATTTACCTACACTAATATTATAAATATACAGTAATAAAATAACTACCTTACCCTCAGTGTCCACTGAACTAAAGCTAATGTCATTTACCTACACTAATATTATAAATATACAGTAATAAAAGAACTACCTTACCCTCAGTGTCCACTGAACTAAAGCTAATGTCATTTACCTACACTAATATTATAAATATACAGTAATAAAAGAACTACCTTACCCTCAGTGTCCACTGAACTAAAGCTAATGTCATTTACCTACACTAATATTATAAATATACAGTAATAAAAGAACTACCTTACCGTCAGTGTCCACTGAACTAAAGCTAATGTCATTTACCTTCACTAATATTATAAAGTGATATGATTTAATTGTGTTGTTTGTTTGTAATGGATAAAATCAAAACTACTTAAACTTATATTTATACTTCACTTATAGAAAGCTAAATTATCAGCGATTAACATGTGTTTTATTTAATTTAAAAAAAAATAGTGTACCCGTGCGAAGCCGGGGTGGATTGTTAGTCCATTATAAAATACGAGTAGTTAATTATTTAAAAAGGCAAGTAAATTTTGTCCCCAAAAATAAAATACTAATTTAGCTCCAATTTTCGCTGCTAACAATGCAATACACTGGCCGGTTTAGTTGATCAATTCTGTTGATTCAAAAATGCTTCAAATGCCATGATATCGCCCGCTTACTTTTTATAGTTCTCTCCGGTACCTTAATTTCTAGATTATCGCATCGTCTTGCGTACCATTTAGCTTTTTTACGGTTTCTCCTATTTTTATTTGGATCATTCTTATTCCTTAGCTCTTTTACAGTTTCTCTCTTTTTATACGCTTTATATTAGCTTCACTTGTATGTATGTTTGTATGTTTGTAACCGACTCCTTAGGACGCGATTTTGACCCACTTTAAACGGCCAGATTTTATTCAAATTTTGCACACCTGTCATTGACCGATGACAATGCAATAATTCGAAAAAAAATAAAATATATAAAAAATATCCAATTATCCTAAAACTAAAAAGTAGAAAATAAATAATAATTCCAAAAAACTAAAAAACACGCTTTATATAGAAAACCAAACTAAAAAATAGAAAATAAATTTTAATAAATGTAAGTAAGAAAAAAATGTTTTATTTAAAATTTATTTTCTATTTTTTAGTTTGGTTTTCTATATAAAGCGTGTTTTTTAGTTTTTTTTAATTGGTATTTATTTCTTTGGATTTATCTCATAAAAATCAGGTATCTGCGGCGTAATATTTTAGATTTAGTATACACAAAACGTCTGTTTTCGCTCACCTACTCTAGGGCCTGTGTCTCGAGCGGACACTGGTATAGACGTACTTTCTATGTTTTCCGGGGCATACATAGGCCCCCCGCACTGCTTTCTGGTATAAACATTTATGCTCATTTATGCTATGACATGATATTTCGCATTATCCTTTTTTTATGCTGATAGCTGAATTATTTCCCGAATAATTCATACATTGAGAGATCGTGACCTCACAATTCTCACACTTGGAATCGATCACTTGGGCGGTATCACCCTTCTTCATGGGGCACATATTCCGCGGATGACCAAACTTTCAACAATTAGAACTGAGAATATGACAGGCAAGGTATCATGTACCACTTTGGCTCTGACTTCATATACCAGGAGAAACGGAGGGTGTGAAGAACTTTCAGCCAAACATCGGCTCTTCATTTCAAACATGTGACTGCTGTCAGCTTGACATCACTGGTGATACTTTCTTTAGCTCATCTGCGACTCTACCTCTACATTTCTGAGCACACCTTTAGAGTTTTCCATTTCAGTGGTTCTTAATACTCGCCAACCTTTCACTTTCTACTAAGTTTAATGTAAACTTAAAAGTTTCACTAAGTAAAAAAAAGCGGCCAAGTTCGAGTCGGACACGCCCATGAAGCGTTCCGTAGCAGCAAGTAACATAATATAAAAGTTCTTGTAGTTCGTTGTAACTTTGATCGATGTTTTAATAATAGTGTACTTTTTTAATAAAGTTATTGATATTTACGGTTTATGATTTATTAAAAAAAAACTACTCGTTCCAACCAATTTTCGGTGGAAGTTTGCATGGTAATGTACATCATATATTTTTTTTAGTTTCTCTTATTCATTCTCTTAGATGAATTCTTTAGTCACACACACATTTTACCACTTTGAATGTGTCTCTCGCGCAAACTATTCAGTTTAGAAAAAAATGATATTAGAAACCTCAATATCATTTTTTAAGACCTACTTTAATTTTTTAAGTATGGGGAGCCCCCAAAATTAATTGTTTTTTTTTTCTATTTTTATATAAAAATATTAATGCGGTTCACAGAATACATCTACTTACCAAGTTTCAACAGTATAGGTCTTATAGTTTCGGAAAAAATAGCTGTGACATACGGGCGGACAGACAGACAGACAGACATGACGAATCCATAAGGGTTTTTTGCCATTTGGCTACGGAACCCTAAAAAGCATTAGTCCGAAAATACATTGTAGTACACCAAACAGGACCAGACTAGACTCTTGACGGATTTTTTTTGACTAAGTCTGGAGGAACTGACGCTTACATTCATCTAGCATGCAAGATGCTTCAAAATATTTATTAGGATTTTCTAAACTTATAGGTAGACATATAGCCTCGCAGATTTTTAGTGTATAATTATAATGAGTACTATACAGGGAATTCAGGAACTAGTATTTTAAGCCTGAACTAGGAGATTCCGACCATGAAAATTAACAGTTGTGGGGGTACAAATCCTAAGAATTAATATTTTCAGATTTTCATCCAAAAACATTCAAGAAATAAAATTGACAACCCTTATTTTGTCAACAATGTTTCTAAATGCGTTACCTACCTACATACCTACCTACCTACCTAGTTTCGCGTGAGTTCAAATTGTCTGCTAAGCTAGGCTAGATAGGTACCTAGGTTGGTGTATGTAAGTATCTTTTGACGTAGGTACCTACCTACATCACATACTGACTGCGGTATTCACACAAGCCCTGTTGTTTCGTTTGTAGCACAAAACTAAGTAGATATTTATTTAGTAACTACCTAGTAATCCAGCGGCTAATCTAGTTAAGTATTCGTCTCTTGAAAAACAATGTTTTTAACTTTATGGTAAAAGAAGTTACATACCGTTTAATGTCTTGTTCTAGGTGGATCCATAAAATTTTGAAAATTGACAATAACAAACACCACATGACACGATTAGTAGGTACCTATTCTAGGTACTACCTCCTAGGTATCCAACACAAAGCCCTTATGATTGAGTTAAAAAAACACATGGTCACTCACAATGGTCACAAGAAACGAAATGACGAAACTCTTTACTAGAAAGTTGACCGCACGAAGTACAACAAAACACTGAGCTAAAATCAATCAATTCAAAGCAAGCAATATAAAATCCTTTGAAATTGCCGACAATTTTTTAGGGTTCATTTTTGATGTGAAAATTCAAACCTATCACAATGATGACATTCATGTTGGTAAATACTATTTTGGTTCTTAGTGAAATTATTTTGCTTAGTTTATTCTGTTGTCATGTCACTGCTTCTTTCTTGGTCACTGAATCCTTTAACCACTCTAGTTCTGTCACCATTAATCACTAGACTCATGTTAAGGCTACATACAGAAAAACCAGTGACAAAACAAATTAATTCAGCACAGAGTGACCAAGAAAAAACCAATGACAGAATTAATAAATAAATTAATGAATAAAATAAATAAAGTCTTAATCGGAACAACGACTAAAAATAAATACCTACGGAACCAATTTCTGACAAAATAATAAATGTCGGCTTATTACAAAGGTAGACTATTTTCGGAATTAGCCGAAATTTATTATTTATTATGTGGATTGAACTCTTCTGATTGGTTGTCGGTTTTGTTTGACATCTTTGATAAAAAGCCGCGAAGTCACAGAGTCGCACAATGAGGTGGATAGATCAAACTATGGGAAAATATGGGATAGACAAGATTTTTCATAGAAATTCAAATTATTAGATACCTAGCCTAGAAATGATAATAAGAAATCTATCTACCTACCTAAGAAAAATGTTGTAGGTTGGGTACCTAATACTTTGAATTTCTATGAAGATCTACCTACCTGTGTATTCTGCCTACTTACGAAAAATGTTGGTTAGATATCTACCTACCCAATGCTATAAATTTCTAAGAAAATCCAAATCAAGTTGTTTTAATAAAGAGTTGTGAACATGTTATCATCATCATCATCATAAAAAAATCCTGTTTAGTTGCAAATTTTTGTTTGTCAACAAAAACTAAATGCAATAAATCCGAAAATTTGATAGAAGAATAAACAAGATTCTTATAAAAATTGCAGCTAATCTCAACAAGAACACAAAAATTTACTTTCTTCTCAGAGGCATCACAATGTAGGCAACTTTTATGTTGCGTGAACTCGATAACGATACTTCATTTTGGGGTCACGCTCAGAGTTCAACAAACAGCTGATTTTAGGGACGTTACCATTTGTAGTAAGTGCAGTTTTGAAGCAAACTTTGCTGCTTATTTCTGTTCTCAAAAGTATCGAGAATCGGCCCACCTCGGCATAACATACTAGTTCCGGGGCACCCTGTATACATATACTTAGTCTATTATTATATGAATGTTTTCAATAGTTTTCGCAGATTTTGACATCCAATTATGGTTTGGTTACAATATTGCATTTTTCGTATTTTTTTTTTTCAAAATAAAATAATGCCCATTTTACTCGTTGATAATCAAGCTTTCACTAGGTGAAAGGATTTTAAAATAGTTTAAGTCTTTTTGAGTTTATCCATTATAAACAAACATATTTACATCCTAATATACAAAATAGCTAATTAATTTATTAGTCTAAATAATATATTTTGGTTCTGACCCTCGCTCGTCTCGTACGTACGTAGTGTTCATCATTCACCATTAAACCAAGTTCTTTGATACTTAGAATAAAAGGATACCTACCTAAAATACTTTATCCAAATAACCATTGTTGTGATATAGGTAAGTACCTATCTACAGTTAGTTAGTAACCTTACTACACGATCTTCCTAGGTCTAGGTCTTAATATTGACGCATAACTACAGTAAAGACCACATATTAAAACCTTACTTGTAGGCTTTTAGCTCCGTTGCTAATGCAGTTCATAGAAAGCTACAGCTAGAATCGTTTATTTCAACTACTTCCATAGTATAATGTCACGTTCTCTGGGGAAAGGCAGCAGATATTCAAGGAATGTTTATTCTTCAAAACAAAAGGCAAAACGTAAATGACTCAACAAATAGATATGAGTTTCAGCGAAACAAATTTGGCATCCCTAAGTTTCGACTAGAAAAAGTAGCACCGTGTTCCCGATAATAGACTTATTTAAAGTCTATTATCGGGAACACGGTGTGCTTCCATAATAAGCTTCCTGAAAATGAAACTAAACTACGTATTATGAAATTTAATTATTACATAAAGGGGAGACTTGTGAAAGCGCATTATTATAGAAATGACTACATTGTTGATCAAAGCATGGTCAGATGTTGCTCTGCCCTCAGACAGTTAACGGACATATTTACAATGTATAGTGTTACCTTGTATTCGTTTTACGTAGTTTAGCTAGGACCAGGACAGGACGGGTTTCTTGTCAATTCTTCACGGACGAATTTCTAATAATTTGGCATCTAAATTCACTTTCAAATTCACATTGTATTGTTTAAAAATATTTTTGAATTTGACTGAGTTATGAACTAGGTAATTGATCTAATCAGAGTATATAATTGTTACACAAAAATGATTACTTACAATACATATTATATAGATTAATATTTTATGAGTATGCCTAATTTTGCTTTGCTGATTGCTTAATTTTTATTTATATAACTAATTAGAGAGCGGCACAACCACTTACTCTAATTAAGTCACAATGCATATAATGATAGCAAAATATAAGACAAAAATTAAAAACACAATAATAATTAATAATATCAATAATTAATAAATGTCTGATTCGTAGACATAGTAGTTAAAATTGGTAATATTACAAAATGTATCGACAAATCGATTTTAATTGTTTGCTAGTTTCGGTTAATATTTATACATTACCAATATCTTTGCTCGGGTATGTGTATTATAGGAATATTTTAACTTTTCATATAATCTTGGGTAAATAACTGCTGCTTAACTCGCCTACTATTCTATGTGTTAAATTTTTATGTATGAAATGTATTTACCAATTATCTTTAATATTGGGATTACAATGCTTACAGTGTATGTACTTTATAAGTAGGTATCTATTTACTTACCAAACTTATAAATTACTTCAATCACCTTAAGGACCTTAAGGATTGACGTCATGGACTTTGTACTGTACGAATCTACTCCTGAATACCTAAGTGTCAAAATAAAGTTTAAGTGATTTTGCTTGCCCGAAAAGATATAAATAGTGTTAACAGTGATACAACAAGGCGTAGTGAATATTATCTCGCGATAATATCAAGCAGTTATTACGCAATTACCATTTATATAATCAAGCAGCTGACGGATTGATTATCTAAGTACCCTCGACTAAAAAAAGTGGTCATTTGGATACAATACATTACAAAATTAACTAGACTAACTAACAGCGCTGCAGTTTACTGCAGCATTAAGCTGAACACAGAACCCTTTTTGACTAGCTGTACACAGTCAGTGCTATTTATGTATGCAAACTTGTTTATTGTCATATTTTAATTTGTGTTTAGTTTGTCGAAATAAACTTTTACTTACTTACTTACCTACTTACTTTATTATAATAAAATGGTATATTGTCAAATTCCAATCATCTATCATTCTCAAAATACCTCAAGCACGAGAACACTAGTCTCTTTAATTCATCCGCAAATACCTTAAACTTCGGTGTACATTGAGGACGGTAAGGGTGCGGGATAGAGGGGACTAAGAGTGCGGCCACTAGGAACAGCAATTAGTCCATGTCTTCTTAGATAATTATCCGGAACGAAGAGCTAAAGTGACTCATTGAAAAATCAGGTTCGTGTGTTGTGTTGTGTTGTGTACACTGCGTATATCCCTTTTAAACAAAAAATATTTTTCCAAATCGGTTGAGCCGTTTTCGAGTAGGTAATCAGTGAACATGCATAAAAAAAATGGTTCCGACGAATTGAGAACCTCCTCCTTTTTGATAAAGTCGGTTAAAAAACAAACGTATTATACGTACACGTATACAAAGCACCACGGTGATGCCTTTTCTCAAGCTTTGCACTACGCATGCGCGCAAAAAACGTAGGTACTAATAAACACGTATAATGCTTCCTATCTCATTTTCTCCCACGTTAAATCTTATGAATTTATGTGTCTGTCTCTTTTTACTGTCGCTTTTTCTTTTCATCGACTTTCAAATCACAACGATGCTAAAGAAGTTTTCACTTCGAAAAGTTATTTGAGCTCTTGAATAAATAATCTATGCTTGTATCAAATCATTAACTTCAATCGAAAAATCGGCCAATACAAAGTTGTTGGCACTAGTAGAGTAAATCTCCCCGAAACGTGATTAGTGGTGGTAGTGGGTAAGTGGACGTGCTCTACTTTTACTTTCAGAAAGCGTTTGATAGTGAATAGTATCATATTGCTGGCGTAACTTAGCGCTATAGGCTTTACCTTCTACAGCTACTCGCAGACTATCTGCGGGATCGCTAATCGCGTGTCAGGCTTTCAATCTAAGTCTTTGCCTTTTCTTACGCCATCATGAGTCAGCCATCTTGGCTCTCTCTTAGAATCGTTGTTATTTTTTTAATAATAGTAAACGACGTTTTTTTTGGATGGTCTGAAACTTTACACTGTTGTCGGATCTCAGGTTTGCTTGGCGCTTCAGCAGAACATTGATGTATTGTATCAGTGGAGCGTAGACAACATAATGAAATTAAATGACCATGAAATCCTATGAAACTAAATGACTTTGTAAATAATAATAATTATGTTAAAGTTTGTTATTTTGTATTGTGTTGCAGCCTGGCAGCACGCGGCTCGGAGGGCGGGCGCGGACGCGGGCGTGCGCGAGGCAAGCGCCCAGCCGAGCCCGGCCCACTGGATCCGCTGCTAGCCGACGCAGACGCGCCGTGAGTGTCTGCCTCTCTCTCTGCCTCACCCTAGCATTAGCACTACCACTACCAGCACTATTAGTACTAGTAAATGTTTCGTTTATGTTTCAGGCCGACATTGGAAGAGATCCAGAGCTGGGGCCAGTCGTTCGACCGCCTCATGCGCAGCGCCGGTCAGTATCAGTACCTGTTTGCTTAGCAACCTACTCTAATTACCAGCTCCTTGCAATCATCTCATCCTATCTGTCGCATGATGGGTGTGACCATCATGCGACCGCGCCTACTTAGCTATTACTTACCAGAAACACCCAAGTTGCAATTTAACTAATTTGTTCCTTGAAATCACATCTTGGTCCACTGTTTTTTAACGTTTTCATAAATGATATTGGTAGTTGTTTCAAAAATTCGAAGTTTTATATGTTCGCTGATGATTTAAAAATCTTTCGAAGGGTTAATTCTGCCGAAGATGTTCTACTTCTTCAAAAGTATCTCGACAGTTTGGTCTCTTGGTGTGATTTGAACGGCATGAGCCTGAATACACAAAAATGTCATGTGATTGGTTTCACTTGAAAAAAAATTGTTGCTTCTAGGTCATACTACATAAATAATGACCTGCTGTCCGAGGTCGAAAATATTCGCGATCTTGGTGTCACCCTCGATAACAAATTGCGATTTAATGTACATATTGATAATATCGTAAAAAAAGCTTGAAGACCTTGGGATTTATATTGCGTAATTGTAGGGATTTCCGAAAACCTATGACCAAAATAACTATTTATAACGCTCTAGTGCGTAGCTCTTTAGAATACTGCAGTGTTGTGTGGAGCCCACATTACGACATTTACAATAAACGTTTGGAAAGTGTGCAAAAAAGGTTTCTATGGCACTTGTCTTACAGTTGTAATTTAGCTAAAAAATTACCGAGCTATGAGGAACGACTGAGACATTTCAATATGGATTCTCTAGTTTGTCGTCGGAATTTGCTTGACAATGTTTTTATACAAGCTGGTTAACAATTATACTGACAGTTCTTACCTCCTATCAAAATTAATTATGTCTGTTCCGAGAGGATTACCCAGGGCGATGAGTTACAGACTTTTTGTCCAAAAATCAGCACGTTCCAACTTGGGTCTTTATTCACCTTTAAATAGAATAACTAAAGCATAATATAACGCTATCCATAATAAGAAAACTATTATTTCTGTGAGGGACAAGTCTATGAGGACGAGTAATGTGGATAAGCATCAGGAAATTGATATTTTTTCTAACAGCCTGTATAGCTATAGGAAAATATTGGAGTGTTTTCTTAAATCTTGATGTTCATAAATGTTTCTTTTTTTTGTTGTGTATTTGAATTTATATATTTTTAATATTAATTTTATCTTAGGTATTTTTATTCAGCGTAAAATTATCTACTTTTTAAGCTTTTGTATGCATGTAAACTATTATTTTTTTGAATTTTTAGGCATTGATGTTTTATATTTGCATTGCGGTTTGTACCTGTAATTAAGGTAGCACTTAACTCTTTTTTGGAACTGGTATTTTTTTTTCGTGTATGTTTTGGTGTATACTTTGCTGGTACAACTAAATAAATAACTAATCTATACCTATAAAAGAGCTTAACCTAACTGACTGACTGACTCACTGACTGACTGATTCATCATCCCCGAGACGAAACCGCTGAAGCTTGAAAGCTGAATTTTGGAAGATAGCTTCCTTTTACATCAAAACCACCCACTAACGCGGGATTTTTTGAAATTCAACCCCTAAGAGGGTGAAAAGGGGTGAAAACGAATGTATGAAACTTTTTAACGCGTAGTGCGATTTGCTTAAAAAATAATATGAAGAAATAAAATGCAAAAAAAATGGACACGTGTTTCAGGATTTTAAATAACCCTCATAAATGGGTTAAATGGGTAAAATGTTGTGTCAAAGTTTGTATGGGAACTTTTTACGGGGGGTGTGATTTCTTAGAAACTTGGTTTGGATACTTAAAATGCAAAGTAAATGGACACGTATGTCAGGATTTTTCAAAATAACCCTCATGAAGGAGTTAAATAAGGTGTGAATATTTGTATGAAATTTTTTTTATGGTAGGTCAGGTGGTTGGTTTGAAACTTATCAATAAAATTTGGTAAGTAAATAAATTGCATCCCGGGAGCTACAATTCCTTTAAAAAAAATGCGAAATAAAGTTTTTAAACTTACGCGATCAGAACATATTATTATAAATATTAACGGGTATTTATAGCGTTTATTTACCTATTTTTCCCGACGTTTCGACAGGTTTACACTCTGTCGTGGTCAAGTCTGACTTGACCACGACAGAGATACAACCAAATGCGAAAATCATAACCCTCATTCCGGGCAGTTGGATAAAAACTAATACAACGTGTTTTATCCTCGGATGTTAAAAATCTGCATCTGCAATCTGGAATCGAATCGAATCGAGATTCATCACATAACAATATGATTGCAACAATTTTGTGCAATTACAATATTGTTGCAATCATTATTGCGGTACGCGTTGTCTGCCCCGTTAACCCACGAATCTAGGGACATCTGATTGGGCGACTCGCACGTACACCAAGTGCATGCAGTCTGTTTCACACAGTTTGAGAACAAATACAATCTTGTTTCGACGAAGCAACAGCTGAAAGGCCTGCTTTTATTCCACTGGGATCGAGCGCCTCAGGACGATTCGATATACTTATTGATTTCATGCAGAAATTATGCATAGAAGTTTTTAATAACCGACGAAGAAACATGCTGTATTCAGGTCTTCCTCAAGGCTCGATTCTAGGTCTGTTTCTGTTCTTGACCTTTATAAATGAACTAGCCTAGCTGATGTCACCTATCTTTTATTCAAAATTAAACGATCTCATCCTGACATTTTAATTATTAATGAGTATATTATGTAGTTATAATTCAATAAATAAATAAGGATTCAGCAAAATAGTGACCTTCATAAAATCAACACTAGAAATAAACATAAATTATACATCCCTAGGTTTCGACTAGAAAAACTTAATAAGTAATTTTTGGGGAACACGGTGCGCTTCTATAATAAGCTTCCTGAAAATGCTACTAAACTACCTATTAAAAAATTTAAAGCATACATTAAAGGCAGTCTTTTGAAGAAAGCTTATTATAATAAAAATGACTATATTATTGATAAGAATGCATGGCCTCATGTCGCTCTGCCGTCAGACAGTTAACGACACACTTGAAATGTATAAACTCTCTTGTTTTAGTATTTCGTAGTTAAGGTAGTTATAAGATGGATCATATAAAAAAGCGCTAGGACCAAGACGAGTTTCTTGCCAATTCTTCTCGGGCTTGGGTTAGGATGAATTGGCACCTAAATTCACCTAGTATGTAAGACGTTTCAAAGTGATCCTTGTGATTGTATTGAATAAATCATCTTTTGACTTTGACTTTGACTTTAAATATAGGTATCGCTGATATAGGTATGTATATATATATATATGCTATTAATAAAATTTATAAATCATTATAATAATACATAAATACATAATCCGGAATATTTCACACAGCATCATCTGGCCCCAAAGTAAGCAGAGCTTGTGTTATGGGTAGGTTAGGTTAGCCTACCACATTACTGATATACTTATATATTTATTACATTTACTTGTATACTTTTTTAGTAAATACATACATATTATACATAGAAACACCCAGACCCGAGACAAATACTTGCGGATTATACAAACATTTGTCCTACCGCGGGAATCGAACCCGCAACCTTCCGCGTCTCAGCCGGACCTTATCCCACTGCGCGACAGAGGTCGTCAATCATTTTCATTTTCATTGAACTGTGTCAGGTTCTACAATGTACTCGTATTATCCGTATTATCCGATGGTATTGCGAAATAAAAATTTGTAAATTAAGAATATGTAAACCCGATTTGTAAACGTTTAAAATAAAACTCCATATTTGTTTAATTGGTTTGGTATCTCACCCCTGGTCTTTATTTCTCCCTACTGACTTTGGAAGCCTTCACTGTGCGTGGCCAATTTATTTTATGTCATGTGTGTATGTAATCGTATTATAAAGGAGTAGGAGTAGCAATTGTAATAATTATATGTCGATTATAATATAATAGTACTTATCAGATATATGGATGGCTATAAAATATTTTGGGGTCCTCGGCACGGTTCAATCTATCTTGTGCAATTTTATCATCCGTTTAACGTACGTTAAGTATTGGGTGTCAATCGCAAGTTAGTAGCTATAGCTACTTAAGGTATGATATAACATGTACTCACTAGTCTGTGTATTGTAGCGGGGCGCAAAGTATTCCGCGACTTCCTGCGCGGAGAGTACTCCGAGGAGAACATAATGTTCTGGCTGGCGTGCGAGGAGCTGAAGCGGGAGGCCGACCCGCCAGCCGTCGAAGAGAAGGCGCGTTTCATCTACGAGGACTACATCTCCATTCTGTCGCCCAAGGAGGTGAGTGCTCCCGGCCTGACTGGCTGATGACTACTGCTGCAACCGACACTACCTTACTTTCCATGTGTCGGCAGGTGTCACTGGACTCGCGCGTGCGCGAGGTCGTGAATCGCAACATGGTGGAGCCGACGCCGCACACGTTCGACGAGGCGCAGTTGCAGATCTACACGCTGATGCATCGCGACTCCTACCCGCGCTTCCTCAACTCGCCGCTGTACCGCGCGCTGGCGCAGGCGCGGGCGCCGCCGCCCCTCTCCCCGCCACCCGCGCCAGCGCCCTAGCGACGCACCTCATCTTCTTGTACATAGTTTCATAAACATTCGTTTAAACGGGTACTAATATTGTACATAGTTAGGCTAAGTGTGAGAGTAGGTGCGGCGCGAACCCGGCGCCGCCGCGGCACTGCGCTGGTCCACCGACAACCTCCCTCCCTCTGCCCCTCTCCTTCTCCCTCCCTCGCAATGACGTCACGCATCTTTCCAGTCACTCGCCGGCCCGGCTGACTGAATGCGATCAGTACGATGCAGTATCTACAGTGACTTCTAGTGTGTGCGTGCGTTTATACCTATTATAGTGAGAATGCGATCCTAGTGACCGCGTACCCCCTCACGTGTACCTGTACCTACTCCCAGGAACCCCATGGCACATCCCCTGGTGCCCCCTAGTGCCCGTCGAAGTCCTTGTCGCCCCGCCTATCACACAGCGCATCGAAGTGCATTTTTACCTAGTTTCAAGCAATAAAGGTGGACCAATTAAGTTTGCCGAGAAGTCAACGAATAAATCTGTTCATGTACTTACTTATTTATAATTGGTTTCATTTAAAAAACCGAAAACGAATCCCTGAATGAAAATGTTCCCGAATGTTTGTATTAGTTGAATGTCTGTAACTTCACTGTAAAGAAGTGAAGTATTTTTATTTATTTCATTTTGCACGGAGCCAATGCTTACGTGTTACGAGCTTACGCCTTACTTTTGCGTGATGATTCGCGTTTATAGCGACCGGCACCGGCGCCTTGATTGTCCGGAAATCAAATGTGGTTTGGCGACCAGGCATCACAAACATTATTCCTAGAAAACCAAGACTCATGCAACGGGAGTGGACTCCTAGATGACAGCTTTTTACTATTTTTTAAGCCCGATAGCAGTTAGCGCGAGTCACCCAGAACAAAAAGAAACACGCCTGCTACCATCTACTTCACAGACTTTGAAGTTTCAGTTTTTAAGAAACTTATATATGTACTTATATGTTTGAACTTTATTAAATCCGTCATACATTCACAATGGTCAAGCATCGCTTCGCTCAGCATTTGAAAATTGATTGCAGCTTGCTGCGCTTGCTAGATAGGTACAGTAGCTGTGTCATCGGTTCGCTTCTTCGATCTATAATGTTTAGTGGAGGCATAATGTTGACATATGGGAGTGGGACTTTAGATTGAATGGTTGTATTTTGGGTAAACATCGTAATAAAATAGCAATAACACAAACAATAGAGCTATGTATCCAAATGAGACAAAGGAGACCTACGAATTATTTTTACGTAACTGCTTGCGAAACCGGTTTTCAAATATATAATCTTAATAAACATCATGTCGCACCAATTTCACGAAGATCTATAATCTTTTACTTAGCATCACATTCAATACATCATTTTACTAAGGTTTTACATTCACAATTGTATTAGTGTTCCATAAATGCAAACCATTATATATTATCTCCAAGCCATCACCATGGTTATTCTTGAACATAGTTTATAAATCAACTAACTGCTGCCTTCGGTTATGCACGCGTGTTGCTTACATTAAGGGTAGCCATGCCCGTTTCAAAGTAGCAATCTATCTTCTTACCCAAATTGATCATGATACTTTACAGTCTAACTGTGATAAGAAAACAAACAAACACTCAAAAAGACAGAGACACTTTAAATTATATTATAAATTTTCCACTGCCACTAGTATTCATTATAATATACTATAATTAATAATAATAAGAAGGTAAGAAGATAGTTTGCTACTTTGAAACTAATTAATAAGTACCTATCTCTTTTGTAACTATGGTGAGCTATGCCTATGTGTTATGTTATGACATACGAGTACCTCGTGATATATACCTTTTATTTAATTATATATATTATTGTAACTTGAGTATGTTTAATATTAACATATATGTATATCGTTGTATCAATGTATTATATTATTTAGTTATGTTTAATTCATAAATTAATTGTCAGTAACTTACAGTATCTTTATCAATTTAAAATGATTTAAATATTTCTTAAGGTTGGTTTGTACAATCCAGGCTCGATAGATACCAATCACGATGACTTTATAGCAGCCATGGAAGTGCGTTCTCGTGACATAATGGCCATAAATGAAACGGGGATTACGGATGGTGAAGAAGGGCGAGCACCAATCGTTCGTATAAGCTGAGGTACTCTCCTCGTCCTTTGTCTCTGTGTCATGGCCTCAGAGATGGAGTTGGCTTTTATATTAAATGCGGGATCAAAGCAATGGAATGGTCTTATCCCGTAGACCCGCTAAACAGGTTTTTAGAACACATGAGGCTTACCCTCTCTATCAATGATAAAAAGCTAGCCATTGAAACGGCATACCGCCCACACAGGACAAAAGTTGATACATATCAGGACGCGATAACGGACTCAATTAATGCAGCACCAAATTGCGACAACGTATGATTGCTGCGCGATTTGAACATAATTTTGTTAGTAAGTGACATTGGAAATACTAGAAGGTTTTATACCTTTTTAAATTGTTTGGACCTGTAACAGCATGTCACTACTCCAACACACTTTTAAGCCTAGAATAAAATGATAATGTGCAATATTAAAGGCGCACTAGGTCGTAGGTACTAACATAGTAAGTCATCGAATCGACACAGGTTATTCTTTGCCAATTCAACAACGATGCTATAGACTCTCACCTGATGTTTAACGTCGAAGGAAGAAAGTTAGCCTTTTAGTTCTAATTTCACAACTAGATGTCGCTATTATAATTACGTTTTAAAAACGAAAAAGAAACCGACTTCATAGAATTAAATTTGCGCCTATAATACATTTTTAGTGGAAAGTAGATGTATTTTGTATATATATATATAATATGGGTAGGCCAAATAAACGCAGCGCTCCAAGGAGACAGCGAGGTATCGAAGTACATGAAAACATCAACAATGTATACAATTTTTATATTTTCGTTGATTTTTCAGCTCGACCAATTTTGATAAAATGTATATGGTCCCATATATCCATATACCTGTAAAGTATACCCTTACAAACAAAAAAGAATTTTCCAAATCGGTTCAGCCGTTTTCGACCAATCGGTGAACAAAAAAAATGAAAAAAGATTTCGACGAATTGAGAATCCTTTTTGATAAATTCGGTTAAAAATGAACCGAATCCTAGAACGCGCTATCGTTGCATTTTGGGAAAATTATATAAGATCGCATCTTTTATTTTAAATAAAAGCTCACTTAGACCTGGGAAGTTTTCTTTGTTGGGGGTTTGGGGGGGAAGGTGTTCATTACACCTTCTCCCCCTCTATATGTGTCCCCTATGTGTCCTTGCACATAGCTCTTACCTACGTACTAGAGCAAATACATGGTCCTTCGAGCCGGATGGTACTAATTCATTAGGTACGCCTAATCAGTGACCTACATAGGGCAACGCTGTATTCGCTGTGGATCGCAGCGGCAAGGTACAGCTAGAACACGGTGTGGTGAAACCATACCCCCGTGCTTCTCGAGAGGATTGCTGTGCAGTGTATTGGATTTCAGTGCAGTGCAGTGAAGTGAGTTTCACAGTGCAGTGAGTGGTGAAGTAATAAGTGTCACCCTCGCAAGAAGAGATCAAGACGAGAATATAGACCTCTACGTCTCTAGTCGTTTGTATGAGACCTACAAGTCTAGCGAATTAGTGGAATGCAACTATGTAAAGAACGATATTTATGCAGACACAAAGGAGAGTTACATTGTTGCTAGGTCACATATAAAATCAAAGTTTAAGTTAGAACAAACAATAACTACGGATAGTACAAACGAAAACCACTCAATTTCACTAGCGAAATTGTCTAAAACCACGGTTCCCACCTTCAGTGGCAAATATGAAGAGTGGACCACATTTAAAGACCTTTTTGTTTCAATCGTTCAAAACAACACATCGTTAAAGAATGTGCAAAGACTTCACTATTTGAAAGGTCTACTTACTGGTGAAGCTGAGTTGTTCATAAGGCATACCTACACCTATAGCAGAATCAAATTATGAGCGTTGTTGGGGGTTGCTACAAAATAGGTATTAATTTAATAATAAAAGGTTTTCGTCAAACACAATATTGAAGAAACTATTCGGACAACGGTCCATGAAGGTTGAGTCGGCTTCCGCAATTAAAGAATTAGTTGACACAACAACTGATTGTTTAAGTGCCTTGCAGTGTTTAGGTATTGTTGAGAGCACGTGGGATATTATTATCATTCATATTGCGAGTTTAAAGTTAGATTCCGAAACACGAAAACAATGGGAGCTCACAGTTTCTACTAGTTCAGGTCATGAATCTTCTTTATGCGATTTGCCAACCTTTTCGCAGTTCAAAACTTTCTTAGAAGGTCGTTTTCGAGCCTTAGAGTTCAAAGAACTCAGTAAGCGATCAGTAGTGCAGTCTGGAAGCGGTTCTTATTGGTCCATGATAGCGACGTCAGATGCTGTTACAATGCCATGCGATTTTTGTTCCGAAGAACACAAGTTAAGTTTCTGTAAAGCATTTGCCAAGCAAGATATTGGTGATAGGAGAGCGTTTGTTAGCAAAATAAGATGTGTTTTAATTGCTTAGGCGGCAATTGGAACACTTGCTGGTAGGCTTAGTCCTGCTGCATATGCAGTTCGTGCGATACGGTGGCTTACTGATGAAGCTACAGCTAGACTGGTTTATTTCAGTTACTTCCATAGTGTTATGTCATACGGCATCATTCTCTGGGGGAAAGCAGCTGATATTGGTAAAATATTTGTCAAAAAAATAAAAAAATAAAAATCTTTTTATTTTAGTTACATATACATAAATGGTAGGGTTGGGATCTCTTCTTTTAAGTTTGTAATTAAAAAAAGGGCAATACGTGCCATTTATAAAATGAAACCACGAGAATCTTTGAGAGAAATATTCAAAAAACTTAATATTCTCACAATAGCTTCACAATATGTATATGAATTTTTTTATACACACATAAAAATAGAGATGGGATTCAGCAAACTAGTGACCTTCATAGAATCAACACTAGGAATGTACATAAATTATACATCCCTAGGTATCGACTAGAAAAAGTAAATAAGTCCTTTATGGGGAACACGGTGCACTTCTTTAATAAGCTTCCAGAAAATGCTACTAAACTACCTATTAAGAAATTTAAAGCATACATAAAAGGTAGTCTTTTGAAGAAAGCTTATTATAATATAAATGGCTATATTATTGATAAGAATGCATGGCCTCATGTCGCTCTGACACACTTGAAATGTATAAGCTCTCCTGTATTAGTATTTCGTAGTTAAGGTAGTTATAAGATGGATCATATAAAAAGCGCTAGTACCAAGACGAGTTTCTTGCCAATTCTTCTCGGGCTTGGGTTAGGATGAATTGGCACCTAAATTCACCTAGTATGTAAGACGTTTCAAAGTGATCCTTGTGATTGTAGTGAATAAAGTATCTTTTGACTTTGACTTTGACTTTGATAAGAGATAAAATTGTTTTTTATGTAGGTACCAGGTAGAGGAATGTTTAGATTTACTGTAATGCCTTTTGGTCTTACTAATGCACCTGCATGCAACTCAACAAAGACTTATAGACACGTTATTTACTCCTGAATTTGATAATAGTGTTTTGTTACCTTGATGATATTATAAATTATCAGTCAAACTTTTGACGAACATTTTCGTTATAGCTTAAAGTCCTTCAAAAACTTTCTCATGCTACACTCACTATAAACTTTAAGAAAAACAATTCTTTCGAAAAGAATTTGAATATCTAGTCTATATAGTAAACGAACAAGGCATACGTGCTGATCCTAGTAAAATTCAGGCTATCATAGAATACCCTGCTCCTATTTCAAAGAAAGATGTTAGAAAATTCTTAGGAACTTGCAGTTGGTTTTGTCGTTTTATTCTAAACTTTAGTACTATTGCTTCACCTCTCAGTAAACTGACATCTTCAGATAAAAGTTCTTCTAAAAAACTTATTTGGAATGATGATGCTGAATCTGATTTTACTAAACTAATCATGGTGACTCAAATAATCTTCATTTTGGTATAACTAAGACTTACAAAAAGTTGTCACTTCGTTATTATTGGTCGGGTATGTTTAAAGATGTTGCGAATGTTTGCTCTTCTTGTGAAACTTGTCTACCTTATAAACATTCAAATCATTTTCCTTATAGCCCTATGGATAAACCCTAAATTTGTTCTAGACCTCTTCAAACTATCTCATTAGATTTAATGGGGCCTTTTCGAATGACCAGACCACGTAATCAATACATTCTTGTGATTAATTGATGTTTCTCTAAATATTGCTTGGTTTTTCCAATTAAACGTGCCACTGCAAATAATATTATAGATCACTTAGAGAACTCTGTATTTCTTTTTAATGGAATCCCTCAAACTATTATCATGGATAATGGTTCTCAATTTCAGTCTCATGAGTTTCAAAGATTTCTTAATAAATACAAAGTACCTTTTATTTTCTATTCTTCTCGATATTGTTAAGGTTATTGCTAAGGTTAGACTGAAAGATATAACAAAACTATTATAACTGCCTTAGCACCATTAGTCGGTGAAAAACATAGGCCTTGGGATACTCATCTCCCAAAAATACAGTTTGCTTTAAACAGTTCTATTAATGCTACAATTGGATTCTCCCCTTCTTTTCTTGTTTTTGGTCGTGAAACTATTCCTTGTGGTTCACTCTACACTACTTGTACCAACCTTGATGAAATTACTTTTCTGCCTTGAGACATTTACGCCACTAATATTGGATTATTGTAATCTGTCTTTGATAAAGTGCAGGTTGCACTATACACTGCACATACCAAGAACGCTGCACACTATAACTTAAGACACCTTTAATTTTTTTTAAATCGGAGATACGGTTTGGCGTAAAAATTACGTGAAAAGCAATGCTGGTGCTTACTTTTCGGCTAAATTGGCTCCTAAATTTGTAAAAGCTTAATTACACTTTTGTATGCTTGATTTTATACGGAGACTTAGGAGAGCCAGTTTAGTCTGACCACAATCACAAAATTTCTAAAACATTTTGCGCTGTTTCATTAAATTATGTGGAAGCAGACAACCTTACGAAACGCAGTAATACCAGAAAATTAACAAATATGTACATAAACGGAATGGCTATTATATATATACAAATAAATAATAATACAACATACATTAGTAATATTTATTAGAATTTTTATCCAACTAATGCATAACATACGCAGGGCCATCAACAAGCAAAGGGCGCATCATAAGTGTGTGTATCAGACATCCCAGGTTTCTGCTGTTTCAATATATACTTTTGGTAATACTTTTTGAAAGAATATTAAGAATTAAGCAGACGAAGTGGTGGCGGTATGTTATTCCAAAACTTGTGGCCTTGTACCGGAAACTGCCCCTAAAGTTTTCAATTTTATGCTTAACACATTCACTGCCACTGACACGCCTCGCGTGTTCAGACTAATCTAAGTCTCTACGCCAAGAACACGCCAGGCGTGTTTTGAATGTTTCGGTTATATTTCCAAAACTAGGCCAGATTTTCTGTTCAAATTTTTAGTGCATCATTTTTAAAGGATAGGCTATGGCATATTGAAGCGGTTCCCTAAAAAAACTAGTTAGATTTTTTTTACGAAAAATAGGTATTTTGTAGTGCCGAGAACACGCTAGGTGTGTTCACTTACTGAAGCCACCCTTCGGTTCCCAAACTTTTTTATTCTATTAAACGCTTCGCTAATTTCAGTGTTATAAGCTTGCGATATTTGATTTTTAACCAGTATTTGATGACAAAACGGAATGTCATAATTTATCAGACCGTTGTTTTTTACCGTAAACAGTACTGTGTCATGTATGAATAAATAATAAATAAATAATGCCGGACATTTCACACAGCACCATCTGGCCCCAAAGTAAGCAGAGCTTGTGTTATGGGTACCACATGACTGATATACTACTTATATGAAGTCGCTTATACAACTCCATACGCCATCAATGAAAAAAAAACGTACCTATCCGATGTATATCTTTATATAATTATACATACACACACAGTGACATACACACGTACAGTAAAATTATCTCTATTATATAAAAATCAATTGCTGTTCGTTTGTCTCGCTAAAATTTTTGTCATCATTAATATCTTCCGTTTCCGGTACAAATTTAACTTTTCCTGAAAAAAAGATATGAAATCAATTTATTTCATTTGAATATATTGAATTTAATTCATACTTATGTAATTAGGTACGGCCAATCAACCAACATTACGATAATACGAGATAAATAACGTAAACAAACTTTCTGCAGTTCAAAGCTTTTTATCGGTTTAATAATTTAGATGAATTCACTCATATAAGACTGAAAATATGTTTATATATGATTGTCACTCAATATATTATTAAAACAAATGTACTTGCACTGTTAACAATGCCAATGTTACAGTTCACAATAAAACTTTATTCATTTATGCATGGGAATTTTAGTAAAAAAAGTTTGAGAACCTTAAGTTACGTTATAATAAATTTACTTAGTCCCTCGTGAGTCTTGTGTTGTACTTATTCCTCGGCGATTGAGCTTATCATAAAGGTACTCCGGGGTTTCAGATGTCATAACGCTGATCCTATATATGATCCTATACGAGTATAGTAATATTAGCTTAAAGAAACAACATTTGACTAATCCTAAATGAGACTTTCCAAATGGAAATATTGTATTGTTCGTATTTGTATCATAATAACGAGTATTTCATTCACTTTTAAGATCAAGAGGCGTGGTTTTCAATGAAGATGGAATTGAGAAATTGGTAGTGCAGTGAAGCAAGCTAGAAGTTCTTCACGAGGTAGGTAGGTAGGTCTTCACTTTAGTTTCTTTCATACATTTGAGTAAGTATAGAAAGATATGTCCACGCGGAGCTCATTATCTGTGAAATACAAAATATATTAATTATCTACATATCTCTTATAAAATGTAGGTGGGGTAAGTTGCTCGGTCAGTTCCTAGGTACTATAGGGTCTTTCATTAAGCGTGGCCTATCTTTAAATTTAAATAAAACAAAGTGTGTGTGATATATTATCGAAATTATTTATTTATTTGAAAGATGTAGTGATGCCATTATGTGTGGAATATGACATCATTCAAATGTCCGCCACGGCTTCTCTGGGTGGAGCGCATGCGAGATATCGAATTTTCCATGACTTTTGCTCATAAATCAGGCTGAATTTGACTTATGGCATAGGTTATGTTGGCTTTGAGGGCCGCTGTGATTTGTGGTTTATTTACATAGACCTGCGACTTAAGAAAACCCCACAAGAAAGGTCTAGCGGGGTTAAGTCACAAGATCTCGGTGGCCAGTTCACATCAGATCCAGTGAGATGACCATGCCCTCAAATCTCTCATGCAGAATATTCAATGTGGCATGAGCTGTGTGGCACGTAGCGCCGTCTTGTTGAAACCACATGTCGTTGGTGTTCAGATGATCCAGTTCATGCCAAAAAAAGTTAGTAATCATCGACCTATAGCGCTCGCCGTTGACAGTGATGGCCTGGCCAATGTTGTTCTCAAAGAAATATGGCCCGATGACGCCACCAGCCCAAAACCCACACCAAACTGTAACTTTTTCGGGATGTATTGGACGCTCTTGGATCTCATGTGGATTGGTATCGTTCCAAATTCGGCAATTTTGTTTGTTTACGTACCCATTCATCCAGAAATGGGCCTCATCGCTGAAGATATTTTTTCTGTGAAAATTACGGTCAGTTGCTAACTGCTCCAGTCCCATTCAGCGAACACACGTCGTTGTCTATGGTCGTTTACCTTCAATTCCTGGGTGAGTTGAATTTTATACGGGTGCAGGCCCAAGTCACGACGCAAAATTCGCCAAGTTGTGGTCTGTGAAAGGCCGAGTTCTTGTGAGGGACGCAAAATCGACTGCCTCGGATTCTCCTGCACACTCTCACGGATAGCGGCGATGTTTTCGGCAGACCTTGCGTTTCGTTGACGTACGGGTGTTGATCGATCATTTACCGAACTAGTGGACTCAAATTTATCCACCACACGACGAATAGTCCTCTCGGTAGAACGATTATGGCGACCGTAAAATGGGCAAAGCGCGCGGTGCGTTGCCCGAACAGAACACTCATTTTGATAAAACAATTTTATCATTTGCACGTGTTGTTGAATGCTATAGCTATCCATGATGATTTGGCAAAACAGAATGAATAAATTACAACCAATTTGACAGATGTAGCTTCAACAAGATGGCCGATACCAACTGTCAAAGTTCGGACGTGCCTATTGGAAGACCCTATATATACTTGTATAACACATAAATAATTTTACCTTTGAAAAAGTGGCAAGGGTCATTGTAGAAAAATTCAAAGCCTTTAAATAGCAGGGCCGTTGTGATCTGAAATATAAAAATATATTTATGTACCTACTAATTAATAAAATTGATAAAATCAGTGATTTCAGTTTGATTTGTCAGTTTTGCAAACTCCATGCTATGCCATATCTATAGTTTTATTATTATATATAATATTGTTAAAGCATAAATCTATGTTATAAATTCTAACACAGTTAATATGCATTTTTGAAAACCTCTGTGGCGCAGTGGGCTAAGTTCCGGTTGAGACACAGAAGGTTGCGGGTTCGATTCCCGCTTCTAGACAAATGTTTGTATGATCTGCAAGTATTTGTCTCGGATCTGGATGTTTCTATGTATAATATGTATAATTTGTATGTAAGTAGTATACCAGTCATATGGTTGGACCCATAACACAAGCTCTGCTTACTTTGGGGCCAGATGACGCTGTGTTAAATGTCCGGCATTATTTATTTATTTACTATTTTATTATAGTAGTTTATTAATCAGGTTGTCCTTTGATAAAGACCTCATTTTTTTTTGCATTCTTGGCCCCACACTTTTTACGTTTTATTTGAACGACCTTCTCCAATTACCATTAACAAATGCGGAAGTCATAGCATACGCAGATGATACAACTATTATGTTCCTTGGCCCTAACTGGGATCTGGTTAAAGGCTATGCAGAGGTCGGTCTCTCTGAGGTTGGGAAGTTGCTAAACAACAACCTTCTCACACTTAACGTTACAAAAACTAATTATATCGCATTTTCTAAATCGTCAGGTAGAGAGAGCTCAGATGGCGCTGATTAAAGTCATGCTTAATAAACCTTTCCGTTTCTCAACCGACACCCTCTACCAGGAGTTTAACGTTTTGTGAGTCCGCCACCTCTTTGTCCTTAGCGCAACGATTAAAACTCCCAATAGTATAGGGATCGTACAGATTACCAAGACATATGTGAAAGATGTTCTTACAGAATCCCTATCCCAAGAACTCATTCTGAAATGGCAAGACGAAGTCCGAGTTTTTCACTTCTGAACAATGTTTGTAAAAAGTGTGACATTAGGGATTGCACTGTTTATACTTGCAAAAGGAGTATTCAGCAATGGCTTCCTAGTCTTTCGTATGATGAGGGGGAAGCTATAATAAAGTTGGTTCTCCGCGCAATAAAAAACTTATCTCAAACACACTCACTTTCATACACTCATCTGCACACAAACATACATACACACATGCATACACACATCCACACACACACACACACACACACACACACACACACACACACACACACACACACACTATATATATAATTAATATATTTAATGATATTATATTTAAAAATATTTAATATATATAACTAATATATATTTAATGCACGATCACAAAAATGTTTATGATAAATAAAATTAAACTCGCTGTTCCCACAGTTAGGCTCGCTGAAGTTAATACATATTGTTAAATATGCGAAAAGGGGAGACGTACAAGTGAACCGATCGCTGGTTAGCTTTGCACTCTTTATTCAAGTGACGAATCAGGTGCCGGGCGCAGCCACACATACATACATAACATTCCTCCCTCTAGTATATTTAGAATAAAGTTTCTAAATACAGTCTTCTAAATATAACACATTAGAAGGTAGGTACCTAATCTAAAAATATTTTTTAAGAGGCCTATCACAAACATTCGTTCTGAAAGATTAGGTATATTGAAGCACGGCGACAACTCCCTCGAGGTCACGAGTTCACGACACAGCTGTAGACAACGTGTAAACGATTTTGATACTTTTTCTATTATTGAGTTATTTATTTATATGTTGCATACATATTGAGATATTGTTAATAATGATAAATAACTCAATATTCAGTGTAAGAATTAGAACTGTAATACAGGCATATATATTTTTTTGTGTTATATGTTATATGGAAATTGCTTGACAACATGTTTTTATACAAGCTGGTTAACAATTATACTGATAGTTCTTACCTCCTATCAAAATTTATTATGTCTGTTCCGAGAGGATTACCCAGGGCGATGAGTTACAGACTTTTTGTCCAAAAATCAGCACGTTCCAACTTGGGTCTTTATTCTCCTTTAAATAGAATAACTAAAGCATATAACGCTATACACAATAAGAAAACTATTATTTCTGTGAGGGACAAGTCTATGAGGACGGGTAATGTGGATAAGCATCAGGAAATTGATATTTTTTCTAACAGCCTGTATAGCTATAGGAAAATATTGGAGTGTTTTCTTAAATCTTGATGTTCATAAATGTTTCTTTTTTTTGTTGTGTATTTGAATTTATATATTTTTAATATTAATTTTATCTTAGGTATTTTTATTCAGCGTAAAATTATCTACTTTTTAAGCTTTTGTATGCATGTAAACTATTATTTTTTTGAATTTTTAGGCATTGATGTTTTATATTTGCATTGCGGTTTGTATCTGTAATTAAGGTACTTAATTACTTTACTTAATACTTTAATACTTCTACTTATTACTTAACTCTTTTTTGGAACTGGTATGTTTTTTTTTTCGTGTATGTTTTGGTGTATACTTTGTTGGTACAACTAAATAAATAAAAAAATTAAAAAAATAACAATAAAATATCTATTTATGTTGCTGTTTACCAGCTATAGCCCGCGGCTTCGCTCGTGTAGACTGTATATTAGTTAGTATTGTGGTTTTTGTTTGCTGACGTTTTGTATAACAAATAAGTAGGCAAATGTTTACAAAAAAATATGTTTAATAAAACAGGTACTTACAATATTATTTCTTTCTTAGAAACTTGGTTTGGATATTACACGAAATGTATTATGGAAGTGTAAAGTGTAAAGTGTAAAGTGACTTTGACTTTGACTTTGACTTTGACTTTTACTTTGAAGCCAACAATTAGGTTTATCCCTAGCCTATAGATGTTTCACATCAACAAATGCGGACGAAGTCGCGAGCAACACCTAGTATAAAACAATAAAAAAATATTTAATAAATTACCATATTAAATTTCCGAAAATAAAATGTATAATTCGATAATTTGTATGACCTGTTTTTTTTATTTGTTACTTCATTTGATATATTAAATGTGTGTGTAGTGTATCTTTTCTTTATAACAGATTTATACACGGTTCCTTTTTGAACCATGCTAAAAATAAACATAACAATCAGTAAGTAAGTAAGACTCGTAAAAAAATGTAACGAGCCAACATTCGTTTTTCTATTTTGATAAATGTTCAATATAAAAATTGATCAAAATGACGTAGTCGCACTAATACGCGCCAAATGATGGGAATGAGCGTAAACTACGCTCGTTTGGCGCGTAAAAAATCGACACCAGGTCCAACGTCTACGAGCGCTCGCGCAGTACTGAGTTCGAGCGGCCCACCCATCGCATTATATAATTTTTTTTGTACATTTCGCGCAGTTGTAATTATGTTTATTTATAGTTTTATATAATATTATATGAAAAAAAAAGTACACAACTTCATTGCGTATGAACTAACCTTTGAACTGGTATAAATTTTACTCGATAGTATTAATGTACTAAGGAGAAATTTACAGCTGATTCTGAACATTTTTAGTAGTTTTATAGTTTTGAATTGGATTTTTTTTGTAGATACTTGGTAAATATTTCTGAATTCCTAGGCTGCTAGAAACTAAACTACTATATGAGAGATGTTGTGGTATATTTTTTATTTCATTTTCATAGTACAGACGTTCAATCCACGAGCTTGAAAAAGTGCCTTCGCGCATTTTATTTGCAAACTTGCTTTGGAATTTTGGCTTTACATAAATAAATAACAAAATATGCAAAAAGCGAGGCCGCTATGAACTATAATAATACCTATTCTCCACCGTACAATAAGTAAAATTTGTCGAAGAGTTTCGGTTTCTCTGAACAAGAACGCCAAAAATCGGCGTTTTATTAAAAAATCACGATCTTAATGTAATAAGCCTCTTAAAACAAATCTCAGGACGCATCCGTAACAATCTCTTAGTTGGAATTACTGTGTCATCTGTGTCGTTCTCTCAAACTCATTTTCTGAGATCACTCTCTGCCGCATCTTTGAGAATCACTTTCATATTCCTTCTCCCTCGGCGGCGATGGAGTACTTGGTTCGTATAATTCTGCCCTCCTGTGTCTGGCGGCACTACGTTTTAATTGATCCGGCGAGCATTGTTCGGTCTGGGATATTTATAGACGTCCCCGACGCAGCTAGTGAATTTCAGATCGTGGTTCATGCTGACGGCGGAGATGGAAGCAGTGATGACGGCGACGGTGACAACGTCAATTGCTCCCAACCCATTTGGAGAGGCACCTCGAGAGATCATCTCAAATTCTAGAGAGTTTTATTTCGGCTCCTATATTGAGTCTATGGCCAAGACTGCTGCCATGAAGCTTGGTATCCTCAATAGGGTGAGGCGATACTTTACACCTGGACAGCTTTCCATCTATAAAAGCCTAACCTGATTGACTAATTCATTATCACCGAGCCGAAACTGCTGAAGCTAGAAAGCTGAAATTTGGTAGGTAGCTTCCTTTTATAGCAAAACCACCCACTAAGGCGGGATTTTTTGAAATTCAACCCCTAAGAGGGTGAAAGGAAGTGAGAACTAATGTATGAAACTTTTGAAACTTCGCGTGGTGCGATTTGCTTGAAACTTGATTTGAATAATTAAAATGCAAAATAAATGGACGCCTGTTGCAGGATTTTTCAAAATAATCCTTACAAAGGGGTAAAATGGGGTGTCAAAGTTTGTATGGGAACTTTTTAACTCGTGGTGCGATTTGCTTGAAACATGATGTGAATAATACTATAATATTAACTAGATGGTTCCTCGTACAAGAGCGCGGGCGAAGTCGCGGGGCACCAGCTAGTTTTATATTAAGCTCAAGTCTGGTCGGGTATGGAGTATTGCTGCCATCTATGGAATGGTTCTGTGGTTGGTACTTTAGGATTACCTTTATAATGTTGTTTAGTGGGATGCAGCGTAAATAATGTAGTCCACACCGTGCATGTTAAGTTGGAACAATCCTTTTATTTGGTAAGACACTAGGCAGGTTTACATAGATAGTTCGATAGTTCACAATCATACAAGTATAGAAGAAATGAAGTAGAAATAAGCACAGGTAGAAATTAAGAGCTGGTGGTCTAAAGGTAAGCGGAAGCGCAAGACAGTATCGCGGTAGAAAGCTTTCTCTCGACTGGAGGCGAGGCGCAGCGCCGTCGGTCGCCGCGCGCGCATCGGTAGATATTTACTGGGCCTTGCGGCTCAGGAATGCGGTTGCGACTCGCCTGGCGCATACTACGGGTTTTGCCTGACTATGCTTGTGAATTAATTTGTTTATGTTTTATGTGTTATTTATTATGTAATGTTAGGTATGTACGAGTATTGTGTTGTGCCAATATAATGTAGGGGTTCCCTACATTTCAGCCAAACATTAGCTGGCTGCTTTGGATTCGGTTGCGCGTAGAGCTTTGAGGATTATAGTTGAAGTCTCGAGCACCACCGTGAAGTTGCTTGCCTTTAGATCTTTTATAGAATATATTTCGGAGAATGTGCCCAGGAATTGCATGATCTAACTCCACTACCTCCCTTTCACAACAAGCTGACGTACCGCTCAGTACCATCCATACCTAAGCGTTTTGCTTCGTATTTGCTTCGTACATTTATAATGCATACAGCCAAGGATAAGAATGCTTTGCCGTCGTCTGTCTTTCCTGAAAACTACAATCTGGGGCTTTTCAAGTTAAGAGTAAAAAGGTGTCTTCTAGACCTGCGTGCCCCATCGTCGGCCACATCGTCGCTTAACATGAGGCGAGATCGTGGTCTAAAGAAAGTCTATTATAAAAAAAAGGAAACATGAGTAATCTTAAATGTCCTATTGGTTATTGTTATCCCATTCCCTTTGTCCCAGGGAATGGATTCCCATTGTTCCAAATGGTAACTCCCTGGCAACCTGACAGACAGCGGCGTCGCGGATGGCCAAAAAAGCGTTGGAGGGACGATCTTGACAAATTTGAAAGAGGATGGTGGGCGTTCTCGAAAGATAGAGCTAGTTGGAAGAATTTGGGAAAGAACTTTGCCCAGCAGTGGGACAATTTATGTTAAATAAAAATAAAAAAAATGTCCCATTTAAGATTAAACTTATGCTTTACAACTCACTTGTAGTGTCATACATACAATACGGTCTCAGCAGTTATGGTTAACTTATAAAACTTACTTGGATGACATTTATAAATTACAATTAAATATTGTACACAATTAAAAAAATATTTCTGAAATACATATTGTATTTCAGAAATATTTTTTCTACGTCTTTTGGGGGACTTCAAGGCCCTAAAGCAGAGACTCCACCTCGTAAGGCGTATCAGGTATGGTTTTCTAGACCGAGGACAGCCTCTTCGCTCAAGAAAATCAACAAGTTGATTTCATTTTTTTAGGAAGTTTACGATATATTTTTCTAGGGCCTCAAAATTCATCAAAAAAACCACAACCAGCTACTATCTCGCTGTCTACTCCACAGGAGCGGTAGATATTTCGTTAGTGTATTCTCATACTACGACAGACTTACGACCCTTTTGGAAAGTGTCGTAAGTCTGACGTCGCTTTGCTAAATCTCAGTATTTATGTTCAAAAATTAAAAACAGTCAAGATAAAATAAAAGCAGCTTAAATAATTAAAAGTGAGAACGGAAAATCTAAAACTTATAATAGTGTAATAAATTTAAATGTCAACAATAATATCATTAAACAAGATATAGATGTAGCAAGGGCATTTGAAACTTTTTTTACTGATATTCCAGTCTCCACTACAAAGTCTTTAAACTCTTCTCATGTAATAGCAGAATCATTGTTAAAAGATAGTTTACCTGAATGTGTCACACAATTTTACTTTGAACATGTGGACAAAAACGATAATAACAAGGCATTCAAAATGATTAATGTAAAAAAGACCATTGATCTCTGGGGTATTTCTGTCAGTGTTATAAATCCACTAATTGATATTATTGCACCAGATCTAGCTTTCATATTTAATCAATTTATTGACAGTGGAGTATTTCCTGATTTAATGAAACATTTATTTATTTATTTATTTATTTATATTTGTAAAACCATCAGCTAAAAAAACAACATAGTACTAAAAATAGAAACAGAGAGCCAATTACAGGTTTTCACTGATGGAAACATTATATATAGTCAAAGGTGAGAACACTATTTTATCGCACCTTCATAAAAAGAGACACATGCTCGCCAACCAGATGATTACAATCATCACAGTTTCATATTCAATAAAAATAAAAGAATATAAAACAAAAGTAAGAACATCAAAAAGTATCATATAATACCTGGGTTGCCTAGGTGCTAAAAAAATTCAAAGTAATGCAACGCCGTGCCTTGCCAATACTAATATTGAATGGATCAATGTCTAATAATTTACTAAAACCGTTGACGGTTGAACTCGCTCGCATTATAAACGAATTTTGTCTGTAATTACTAGAAGCTCCAGGTACATAAAGAGGGGGGTTGAATCTGAACGTTCTATGCGGGATATTAAAATTAAAAATTAATTTTAAAGAGCAGCCAATATTATTAGAAATTATTTTTAACATAAATAAATAATCAGATATGTCACGACGAATTGATAGAGGTAAAAACGACGAATTGATATAGTCCGCGGGTGTTTTGATAATAAATGCATAGATCACGATTATTTAACGAAACCATTGATAAATAAGTAAATGTAGTAATAGAATAAAAAAACAGTGTATTAGTACTGGAGCAATAAAATATATGCGAATTGAAAATATCATAATGTGAGTAATAATTAATAAATATAGGGTAACGGTAGTAATTAGTAAATGCAGACATTTAAAAATAGCGAGCGAGCGAAGTTGATAGCGCTAATTAGCAAAACGAGTTTTAGAGAGCGGGACAGGCACAGGCACAAGCGCGAAGTTAGACATAGGCACACGGTTAATGCTAGCGTAACCGGTTATTGGCACGGCAGGGAAGCAAAACATTTGACAGATTTGAAGCAAATAAGAAACAATTTCACTGAAATAGGTAATAAACTCATAAATAATAGTTCTAATATTATTATTAAAAAAAAACAGGCCAAGTGCGAGTTGGACTCGCGCTTCGAGGGTTCCGTACAAACCTATAGGTGTATAAATAAAATTTCACCCATCACGACAATGGAGTCATAGTTGGATGATGTAACAATAAATTTACAGTTTTCGCAATTTTTCCTTTATCTGTGCTATAAGAAGTTGCTTCGTACCAAATTTCAAGATTCTGAGTTCACGGGAAGTACCCTGTAGGTTTTGATTCCCTTGCGAGTTGCGAGTTTGAATATATGCGACTTAAATTGCTGTTTCTCTTGATTGCGTTGATATAGAAGTTTGATTTTGTTACAGCTTAAAGGTATTATAGACCTGAGTATTTTATAATGAATTTCAATGTAATATCTTTAAGCATTCATGAGAAAAGGGGTAGTAAGTTTAAAATTATTAAAAATATTTTTATTAAATGATGTAACTAAAAATGTATGGTTATCACAATTTATCCTTTATCTGTGCTATAAGACGTTGCTTCGTACCAAATTTCAAGATTCTGAGTTCACGGGAAGTACCCTGTAGGTTTTGATTCCCTTGCGAGTTGCGAGTTTGAATATATGCGACTTCAATTGCTGCTTCTCTTGATTGCGTTGACATAGAAGTTTGATTTTGCTACAGCTTAAAGGTATTATAGACCTGAATATTTTATATGAATTTCAATTTAATAACTCTACGCGTTCATGAGAAAAGGGGTAGTAAGTTTAAAATTATTAAAAATATTTTTATTATATGATGTAACTAAAAATGTACGGTTATCACAATTTATCCATTATGTGTGCTATAAGACGTTTCTTCGTACCAAATTTCAAGATTCTGAGTTCACGGGAAGTACCCTGTAGGTTTTGATTCCCTTGCGAGTGTCGAAAATTTGCGGCATAAACGGCTGTATCTTTTGATTGCGTTGGCTTAGAAGTTTGATTTTTTCACAGCCTCAAGGGACAGTTGACCTGAGTATTTGATATAAATTTCAGTTTGATAACTCAACGCGTGGAGTTATCAAACTGAAATTTATATAGAAAAAGTGTCTTGACAGACAGACGGACGGACGGACGGACAACAAAGTGATCCTATCATTTTATACAATTTTGTTTAAATCATTTTCGTGTTTGATGATCAACACTTTAGATGAATCATCATGGCGTACATGGATTTTACCATGCTTAATCCATACGTACCTAAAGTTCTTACTCTGGGCAGTAGTTTTAGTTAGGGTAAGGAGTTTTTTGTGCTCCATACTGAGGTGGTCATTAATGCCGGAAGCCGATATCCGATGCAGATAACTTCTTATGTGCACGTGCTGCTGCGATGAAATCCTCCTTTATGTATCTATTGATGAAGCTGATTATTATGAGTTTTTCATTAGAGTTGTGCATGGGAACCCTAGATATATAATTGATCTGGGTTTTAGGTACAGTGTAATTAACCTTATCACTAATTCGCTCCAAGATTGCAAAAATATTTTCGCCTTTCTTGATAGGAACCCCCTTGATCTCAACGTTATTAAACTTCGATCTCTGTTCCTGGACGGACAACTCCAGCCTTGCTTTATCTAAGTCATTCTGCAGATATTTAACAGAGTCATGGAGTTTTTCGAGGTTGGTTACCCTGGTCTCAACACCTGTGAGTCTGCCACCAAGTTCATCCAGCTTCTCAGTTGCATAAACGCAAGTAATTTTAAGCTCTGAGAGCTCCTCTTTGATCAACTGCATATCGTCCTTAAGCACTGATAAACCGGACAGCTGGCGTTTCATATCTCGCAGTTCCTTCATAATAGAGTCAAGGGACGCTGGCTCAACTGGGGCTAGCGTAGCTGGTGATGGTGCTTGACACGAAGGACATCTCCATTGGGCTCTTCTTTCAGCTGCATACTTCCTCCATGAGGTCTCAGAGATGTTCGCGCAACCAAAATCAAGGTGGCCTTTGCAACTAGAGCATTGCACTCCATCGCCAAACTCGACCTTACGAGATTTACACTTCATTATGGTAGTAGGTAGTATTAATGAAGATATCGGATAAAGAAAAAGTAAAAAAAAAAACTGATTAGCGCAACACGCAAAACTTGAGCCAAAGGTTGGCAATATATAAATTTAGACACGACGCGACGATGCAGCGGACGGAGGCGTGCAAGCTAAGCGAGTGTTCACACGAGACTGAGCAAGATCATAACTCTATTCAAATCAGGTACTCATTCCGATCCTAGTAACTTTAGACCTATATCAGTACTTCCTACATTTAGTAAAATATTTGTAAAACTTATACTAAACCAACTACAACGGCATTTTAATACCAACAATTTACTAGACAGTAAACAATTCGGATTTACAAAGGGACGCTCAACGACTGATGCCGGTGTTGAGTTAATATCACATATTTTTGATTTCTGGGAGGAATCACGCGATGCCTTTGGTATTTTTTTATGATCTGTCGAAAACTTTTGATTGCTTTCACCATGTAACTCTAATCAGCAAACTACATCACTATGGTGTTAAGGGAGTTTCACTTAAGCTTCTCACATCCTACTTAAGTGACCGAACACAACGAGTAGATGTAAATGGAAAGCGTTTTCCGGGGTCAATGGTGAAAATTGGTGTACAACAAGGATCAATACTCGGGCCATTCTTGTTTTTAATTTATATAAATGATCTACCTAAACTTGTAAAGGATGATCACTAACTAGTCTTGACGATGTAAACAATGCAATCTCTAAAGTTGTAACATGGTTTAATGTAAACAACTTATTACTTAACGAGAAAAAAACAAAATGCATTCGTTTTATACTGCCCAATGTTAAACAGGTGAAAGCTAATTTAAAAATTAAAAACGAAAAGATAGATCTTAGGCATTCTTAGTGTTCAGTGTTCTTAGGCATTACTTTAGATAATAAGCTGCAATGGGGCCCGCACATAGATAAATTGTCAAAGAGACTCAGCTCTACGGCGTACGCTGTTAAAAAGATCCGTCATTTTACCGACGTAGATACCGCTAGACTCGTTTACTTCAGCTACTTTCATAGCATTATGTTTTATGGCATTTTTTTTAGGGGGAGTGCTGCTGATATTAACACCATATTTTAGTTGCAGAAGAGGGCTGTTCGTGCAATTTATAACATTTGCCCCAGAGAATCACTTGGAAATAAGTTTAAAGAAATTAATACTATTACAGTGCCTTTCAGTATATATACGAAAATTTAATGTATGTGCACAAAAATGTTCATTTATTTAATAATTACGTTTTAAAAACTAAAAAGACCACCGACTTCATGTATGTATATATATATATGGTAGCTACTGTAAAGCGTTGAGGAGTTCCCTTGACTGTCCTTCGTCTTCATCATCTGACCCCTAATGACAGTCACAACCCATCTAGATGTACAGTTCTCATCAATACAAATGAATGAAACCCAAACACCAGATAATTGCTGTTAATCGTTGAGGAGTTCCCTCGACTGTCTTTCGGCTCCGATATAAGATCGACTCCAGACCTTCATTAAATAGTAGTGCTTTAAAATACTTTCATAAAAAATAACCAAAAGCACTAGTCGCCACTACGATTTTCGAAAGTTCCCCTCGATTTCTCTGGGATGCCATCATCAGATCTCCTGGTTTCCTTATCATGGTACCACCCTTTGGATAACTCCTTTCCAATAAAAATTGCATGAAATACATGTGGTATATGGTGGTTTTTTAGTGTGACTTGGTCAAGTTACAATGTATTCTGCCATGTTTGGCATACAATTTATTTAATTGATACATCAAATTTAAAATGTCAGATCACAATTCAAAATAAAATAAAGTCAATAGCATAACAAAAACTATTTTAAGGTCAGAAAATAATAATAATTATAAGTAATATTAACATATTTACAGTATTTTTGTATCATTAAGGAATTCATCTACTGAATAATAAAATTTTGATTCTAAAATGGTTTTTAACTTTTTCTGAAACAATGTACGCGGTAGTTCTTTTTATATTTTAGGAATGTTATTGTATATTGTAGAAGCCATGCAGAAGATGCTGTCGCGCATTAGCGTAGTTTTACAGCCTCAAACGCATATTTTCATCTGGTCTCGTCTATTACGTTTCACAATATCAGAAGGTCGAGAAAATCGTTCAGGGTTGTTTTTAACAAACATGGCTGTTCAAAAATGTACAGGGAAGGAACTGTTAAAATTTTATACGTCATATAGTAGGGCTTACATGAATCCGTTACTTTACAGCGAAACATGGCTCCAATACAGCGTTTTTGATGTTTAAAAATTTTATCTACGTCTGTTGAATTGCACCAAAATATTATGCCATATCGTATAATTGATGCTATTAGTCCGTGATATGATATGAGAAGGGTTTCATTATTAACGAATGGGGAAAGTTTATGTAACCTATAAACTATACTATTTATTTTTTTGCCTACATGTTTAATATGAGATTTCCAATTTAGTTTTTTATCAATATGAAGTCCTAAAAATGTTGTTGATTCAATTTCTTCGATTCTATTATTATTATATTGAATTTCATATTGAAGTTAGGAGGTGCAGCAGTATTGCGTTGTCTAAAATGTATAAGTTTAGTTTTTTAATTATTGTTATCTAGCCATGTTTTGATAGATGTTAAAGCTATGTTTATGTCAATTTCATAATTTGTTACATTAGTATCACATGATAATGGTGACGGTACTATCATCAGCAAATAGTGACATCGGTTGGTTAGTTACTTTTGGCAGATCATTTATGTAAATTATGAAAATTAAAGGCCCTAATACACTACCTTGTGGAATACCATATTTAATTATACGTTCCTTAGAGATATGTGTCTCTTCATGTTTAGTCTTATAACTTATATTTTTTATTTCAGTCAATTGTTTTCGATTTGTGTGGTAAGATTTTATGAATTGTAGAGAAACACCTCTGATACCATACATTTCAAGTTTATTTAGTAAAATGTCGTGCTGTACATATTCAAAAGCTTGGGTCATGTCACAGAATATAGAACCGGCTTTTTTTTTATCAATATTTGTCATTACACGAAAAAGGAAGTCATAGATTGCCATATTTATAGTTTTATTTCCACGGAAGCCTTTTTGCTCCGAACAAAATATATATTTTTTTCAAAATAATTATTAATCTCTACATATAAGTATTTTTCAAATATTTTAGATATTACGGGTATCATCCATGCCATGATAGTCATCCGGTGACCACGACAGAGTGTAAACCTGTCGAAACGTCGGGAAAAATAGCTAAATAAACGCGATAAATACCCGTAAATATTTATAATAATGTTTCAGAGCTAGTTTCAATCCAAAATTAAGCAGCAAGTATTCGAAGTCTAAAGTTATGTTATTTATTTTTAAAATATCAATATTAAAGTCACCAGCAATTAGTAAATTATCTTAGTGTTTTTTAGATATTTCTAGCAAAACAAGTTCAAATTGTCTCATGAAAATATGAATATTAGATGATTTTGGTATTCTGTATACACATATGATAGCAATATTATAGTCTGTCAATTCAATACCGCAACACTCATATATCCCTTGTACTGAAAATTCAGATATTTTCATCAAGTCTTTCCATTGAATCATATCATTTCTGACAAGAATACAAGCTCCTCCTCTCCCTTTCCTTACATTTTTACGACAAAAATATGAAGTAAGAGTATAATTAGGTAATACTAGGTACTGTTCGCGGCCTTCTAAAATGTTATGTTCCGTGATACAGATAACGTCTACTTTAATGTTGCGTTCCATTAATTTATCTAGATGCGTTGTCAATTGTTCTGATTTATTTATAAGACCGGAAATGTTCTGGTGTAAAGCACGTACATTTTTATGCAAAAAAAAACTGGTTTTCATATTCATCATTTAGGAACACTTTTTTGTTAGGCGACTTGTTCTCTATACTTTTGTTGAGGTTCTCAATCATTTGTAGTAGGTCCTGAAATATAATGCGCATTCCTGCATTGTTTACTCGTCCAGAAGGCTTGTGGAACATGGTGTAGTCGTAGTTTCAATGTTTGTTTGTATCTAATATCTGTGCGTATTTGAATATTTGTACGTCTTTCTGGAGAAGTTTGTTAAAGTTAAATACGCGTCGAAAATTTGATCCTTCTGTTCGCAGTTACGCAGGTTTTTAATTAAATGTCGTGTGCAGGCTTGTGGTGCTAAGAAATGACAAGAGATTAAATTCATTTAATGTTATAATTTCTTCTGCAATAGAAAGCATTTTATTTTCTCGATTAATACTCAGTAGACGTATTTTTGGCTTGTTTATACTACATTCTTGATGTTTTATCTGTTTTTCATATGGTTTAGCAATGTTTGGAATTTTCTTAAAACATTCTTGCTCTTGTTTTTCGGGCGTTATTAATTTTTGAATTTGTGGAATACAATTCGAAGGTTCCACCGAATAAACGGGTAAAGGCTTTTGCCGTAAATATTTTATTTAGGATTTTTGGATTTTTACGCTTTAAATACACCAAAATTTTTTTCAGAAACATTTATCAATTTATATTTATATTTACGTTACTGTAAATGTTAATTCTACGGAAAATAAAAACACCAATCTCGCACGAATATTGCATGTATGTATTTTGCACACTGTCTATTCTCAATCGTTTATTGCAAACTAACTTTGTAATATTATTCAAGGGAATTTGGATACAAAATAATAATCGTAAAAGTGTTTTCTGAATTTTGGAGTTTGCCTAAAGTAGGTAACTTTCTGTATAATTTTATTTATTTGTACTTTTTGATCTTCGTTTTCCTAAAAAAATTTACCAAACTTTACCAAAACATAATGAATACCCTAAAACTGTGTATAGTTCTAACAATTCTAAAATGTTTTATAACAATGTGTTACTCTTATTGCACACATTTTCTCGTTGTTTCTTTTAGTAAAAAAAATTTTTTGCCTATCAAAATTATGATATATTCCGTAAAAGATGGATGGACAATAGATAAATGCGAGGGGAGGGATCATCATCATCATCATGTCAGCCTTTAAAGTCCACTGCTAAACATAGGCCTCCCAATAGATTTCCAGGATGAACGATTATGAGCCCTCTCTATCCACCGACTTCCTGCGATCTGTACAATGTCGTCCTAAGCTTCGCTACGCTAACTTTTATTCCCCATCGGTTATCAGTTCTGGGAGCTATATGGCCTGCCCATTGCCACTTAAACTTGCAAATTTTGAGTGCTATGTCGGTGACTTAGGTTCTTCTACGGATTAGCTCGTTGCGGATTTTATCACGTAGTGAAACACCCAACATGGCTCTCTCCATAGCACGTTGCGCGACTCTGAGCATGTGTATGAGGCCAATAGTTAGCAAACAAGTCTCAGTTCCATATGTCATCACTGGCAACACGCACTGATTATAGACTTTCGTCTTGAGGCTCTGCGGTATCTGTGACGAGAAGATGTGCCGTAATTTCCCAAACGCTGCCAATCCGAATTGGATTCGTCGGCTGACCTCTTTGTCGAAGTTGGACTTGCCTAGTTGAATCGTCTGACCCAAATAGACATAATGGTCTACATCTTCGATTATATCGCTCCCAACATGTACCAGTACGGGTGCAACATGAGCATTTCACATGATTTTTGTCTTGCTCATGTTTATTTTAAGACCCACCTGTTGGGAGGCGATATAAAGGTCGCTGAGCATTGTGCCAAGGTCTTCCAGCGATTCTACCATGAGGATTATATCGTTGGCAAATCGAAGGTGAGTGATGCGTTCGCCATTGATGTTAATACCATGTCTATGCCAGTACAAGTGCTTGAAAACATCCTCAAATGCAGAAGGGAACAGTTTCAGAGAAATAACATCTCCCTCTCTCACCCCTTTATGCAATGGGATGGGAATCGTGCTCTGGTCCTGGAGGATGGAGGTCCTAGCGGGGGGGGATGCATTAAGTCATTACATCACACAAGGTCAGAAGCGGTAAAACATGCAGCTTACTTTTCTTGGGCAGCAAAGCATTCTGGTCCTTGGCCAAGTCGGTGGAAGCGAACTTCTGCCGCCCTTCTCTCCCTCCATTACTAAAACCGGATGGATCTCTAGCCTATATTGCAATCAAGAAAGCGAATCTCTTTGCTGCTCGATTTGCTGAAGCTTCACGTCTAGACACCTCTTACTAAACGTCTTGACATGAACAAAGCTAGTGGTCCGGATGGCATTTTGTCTGTAGTGTTGAAAACTTGTGCACCTGAGTTGTCTCTCATACTCACAAGACTTTTTCGTCTATTTTTGAAAACTGGAATAGTTCGTAAATCCTGGAAGCTTGCTAATGTGCAACCTATGCCCAAGAAAGGCAGTCGCGCTGACCCATCAAATTACCGCCCAATTTCGGTCTCCTCCCTATTACGTGTCCTGAATACGAACGTCCTTACATACCTTGAAGACGACGATCTACTCAGTGATCGACAATACGTTTTTCGACGAAAGCGGTCGACTGGGGATCTTCTTGCGTATGTCACGCACATTTAGAGTAAGGCTATAGATAAATATGGTGAAGCATTAGCTGTTTCACTTGACATCTCAAATGCTTTTGATAAAGGTCTGGCACGCTAGCCTCATTGGTAAGTTTCCTGCCTACGGATTGCCGGTTCAGTTCTGCTCATGGCTTGCTGCCTTCTTGAGGGAAAGATCCATTCGAGAAGTTGTTGACGGCTGCTCGTCTGATAGATTGCAAATTAATTCCGGAGTACCTCAAGGGTCATTGCTCTCGGCCACACTGTTTTTACTGCACATAAACGATCTGCTTATGCTCGTAATCACTGGGTATGCAGACGACAGAACAGTTGTGGAGAGATACTTTGCCAACGCACGAGCCAGAATCGTTCATAAAAACAGAAACGAGATGCTTATGAGTCTGGATTTAACTCTCCAGGTCGTATCCAATTGGGGCCATGCCAATCTAATTAAATTCAACGCATCTAACGCAAGTTTGTCTCTTTTCGGCGTTCCCCGTTTTCCGAAATGTACCGGTAACTGTAGAAGATCATCTCAAACTCTTGGGAGTTTCACTTACTTGGACTCTCAATTTTGGCTCCTATATCGAGTCCTAAGCCAAGACTGCTGCCATGAAGCTTGGCATTTCCAACAAGGTGAGGCGATACTTTAGGCTTTAAGGACAGCTTTCAAGTTTATATAAAGTTAAGTCCGGTCGGGTATGGAGTATTACTGCCACCTATGGGATGGTTCAGCCAAACACCAGCTGGCTTCTTTGGACTCGATCGAGCGTAGAGCATTGAGGGTGATAAGTGAGCAGCTAATCGCTAAGACTAAGTTCCAGAGTCTCGAGCACCGGCGTAGAGTTGCTTGCCTTTCGTTCTTTTATAGAGTACACTTCGGAGAATGTGCCCATAATCTCATTCCACCATGTCCCTTTCACAACAGGACAAGTAGAGGTACCGCTCACAATACCATCCATACCTTGTCAGTCTACCACCTGTGGGGTCCAACATTGAACCCCAGTCAACTTTCAGCTAGTAAACTAATTCTTGCATAAAATGTCAACAGTTGCCGATACCGCTTTATACCGCTAGATGAAAACCCGCCCACTTTCACGCACTGGTCCGGTATTGGCTGACCGCTGCATCCCGCCGCGCGCTGCACACCCGCCGGGACCTGACGAGCGCCACCGCGCCCTTGCTTCACCCGGCTGCTGCCGTCGGCCACTCGGTTGACCGCACCGCTTCGAGACACTCGCGCTTAGCTTTGCTTAGCCTCGCTTACTAGCTTTTCATACTCACTTCCATTGTAATAATTTAGTTATATGTTTCGTAATAAACGTAGTCCGTATTGTAAAAAAAGTATCTGCTTGTTCTATTTTTATCCGCGCCCCATCGCGCTGCCACAGTACCTACATATAAATCCTAGGCCTAAAAGTTGGTGACCCTATGACGAAGAAAACGCGAAGTCTACTTGTTCTGTACCTACGTGTTCTGCTGTTTGTGTTTTTGTTAAAGTACTAGAAGGATAAAGTGATCGAATCCCCGGAGCCCAGCAGGATATGGTCGAGTTGGAGTATTTTGGCAAACGGAAACGCGTCGCAAGAACGTTCGAGAAAGTCCAAAGTCCAGAGTTCACGCTCGAGCGGTACAACGTGTAAAGGAAAAGTGCAAGTTTTTATTTTATTATTTTTGTTGCTCGAAATAATTATGCCTAATGAAGATCAGCTCAGTGGATCATCAGTTAATCTGACGGATGCACTTATGGAGGCATTAGGAAAGGAGGTCGAGAAAGTAAGAGTAAAAGTTCCAACATTTTGGAGTGAGAAACCTGCGGTATGATTTGCGCAGATCGAAGCACAGTTCGAGTTAGCTAAAATTACCACCGATTCTACGAAATATTATAATGTGGTGGGAAATTTAGACGCTCCGATTATAGCCGAGTTGGAGGATGTTATCAGCAACCCACCCGCCACCAAAAAGTATGATAAACTTAAGTAAGAACTAAGAAAGAACTAGAAATTTCACAGGCATTTCTGAGAGAGTAGCGCTATTACAATTAAAACTTGAAAAATTAAACATCTCTATAATTCAGGCATACGCACCGACAGAAAGATCCAGTGAAGATGATATCCAAAAGTTTTACTCTGATCTTAAAAGAGCTCATACAATAGCCGACGAGAAATTCCTCGTAATGGGAGACTTCAATGCGAAAATTGGACAACCCCGAGAAGGTGAAAAACTCATAATGGGAAGTTATGGCTTAGGTCAAAGAAACGAAAGAGGAGAACGCCTATTAAATTATGCATTCGAGTATAATTTAGCAATAATTAACACATACTTTAAGAAAAAACCCAGTAGTAGATGGACTTGGAAGTCACCAGACGAAAGCGTCAAAAACAAAATCGACTACATTATGACGAATATCCCTAAATTAGTCAGGAAATACGAAGTTCTTAAAAATGTAAAATTCCGAACAGATCATAGGCTAATAAGAACAGCACTCAACTTGGGGCAACCAAAAAGGAGCAGGAAAACCTTAAAACCACTACCTAAAATCCCTAAGACTGACGACGAAATAACACATTACAAAAATAACCTTAAATCGTGCATCGAGAACAATCTACAAAAAACCACAAGCGTACAATCTTACTACGACGAACTAAAAAAGGCCATACTATATAGCCTAAGCCACGAAGATAGCCATAGAAAAGGAAAAAAGCACAATATATTAAGTGGAGATACAATAGATTTAATAAACAAACGAAGTGAACTAACACTAAAAAAGAATAAGGATTCAAACGCAAAGAAAGAACTGAGCAAACTATACAAAGAAACCAGCAAAGCGATCAGAAGGGATTATAGCGAGCATAGACGAAGAATAATAACAGAAAATTTAAACAAATTTAGAAGCACAAAGAGGTCATTCAAAGAATTGAATTCACGCAAAATGTGGATACAAAAACTAAAAGGCCAAAAAATAGAAACCAATACGAGACAGAATATCATACACGAAGCAACCACTTTTTATCAAAAATTATATAAACGAAGAGAAAACAATACCGTAACGAAGGACTCACATCAGTCTGGTAGCATACAAGCATTTACACCCATAGAAGAAATAGACATATACCTACAGTTGAAACAAGCAAAATCAGACAAAAGCCCAGGTCCCGATGGAATAACCAACGAAGCCTTGAAACTAGGCGCACCAATTCTACTGACCCCCCTTACAACATTATTCAACCTGATACTGGAAACCGAAATAGTGCCAATTCAATGGTGTACATCGGACATCATACTACTACATAAAAAAGGTAACCCATTTGACATCAATAACTATAGACCAATCAGCTTACTAGCAAATATATACAAAAATTTTTCATCACTACTTCTAAAACGCATAGCACAAGACATTGATAGTGCTCAACCCATAGAACAAGCAGGATTCCGCTCTAGCTTTAGTACGCTAGATCACTTACAGGCACTAGAACAAGTCATGGAAAAATATGAAGAATTTAACAAGCCACTATACCTTGGGTTCATTGACTACAGCAAAGCGTTCGACAGCATCAGCCATAGTTCTATATGGGAGGCACTAAACACCCTAAACATCAATCCAAAATACATAAATATTTTAAAACATATATATAACAATAGTACAAGCAAAGTCAAATTAGAGTCAAGAGGAGCAACAATAAAAATCGAAAGGGGAGTCAGACAAGGTGACCCATTGTCACCTAAAATATTTATTGCTGTCTTAGAAAACATATTTCAAAAGATAGACTGGAAAACAAAAGGTATCAACATTAACAATTGCTATTTAAATCATTTAAGATTCGCTGATGACATAGTCATAATGTCAGAAACTTCAAAAGACCTCCGAGAAATGCTATGCTCACTTGATAAAGTAAGCTCGAACGTAGGATTAGAAATGAATGCTAGTAAAACCAAAATAATGACAAACAGCGATGAAAGGCCCATTAACGTAAGGGGAAATACAATAGAATATGTCAAAAACTACATCTATCTGGGTAAACAAGTATCATTTAAGAAAACAAACAACGAAGACGAAGTTGAAAGGAGAGCTAGTATAACATGGAAGAAATTCTGGTCACTCAAAGAAATCTTAAAAGGAGACTACACAATATCGATGAAGAAAACCGTTTTAGATACCTGTATACTGCCCTGCCTGCTATACGGATGCCAAACTTGGGTGTTCACGACAAGAGCCAAACACAAGATAGAAACAACACAAAAGGCCATGGAGAGAAGTATATTGAACGTAAGGAAAATACACAAAGTCAGAAGTGAAGTTATAAGACAAAAAACAAAGGTAACCGATGCTCTCACGCAAGCTCTAAAACTAAAATGGCAATGGGCTGGCCACGTAGCACGATATAAGGACGGCAGGTGGACAGCCAAAACTACAAAGTGGAAAGGGCCCACAGGGAAAAGAAAAGCAGGCAGACCGAAAAGAAGATGGGCTGACGACTTAAAAGATACAGTAGGAGACGATTGGCAAAATATAGCAAACGACAGGGAAAATTGGAAACAACTGGAGGAGGCCTTCAACCGAGGAGGGGCCCATACCCTAACAAAATAATTATTTAGATTATAAGAAGGAAAAAAAATGAAATAAAAAAAAAAATTGTAACTAATCCATACAAATATAAATATAAACTACATAATTACATACACTTACACTGTTATTTAAGGGTTCTGGAAAATAAAGGCTTTTTATTTATTTATTATTTAAGAAAGAACTATTTAAGCATTTGTCAGCTTCCCAGGAAAAGAAGGTACGCCGACTGTTGGTTCAGGAGGAGCTTGGGGACCGCAAGCCTTCAGCCTTTATGCGGCACCTGCAAAGCCTGGCTGGCCCGGGTGTTCCAGAAGATTTCTTGCGCACGATATGGACGAGCCGACTGCCAACGAACCTGCAAGCAATAGTGGCGTCACAGACTAACACATCCCTGGAGGCTGTCGCATCCATGGCCGACCGGGTAATGGAGATCATCCCGGTGAATCCAGTAGCCCAGGTAGCCAGCTCATCGGCACTTTTGGCATCAGTACCACCAGATGTTTTCGAGGTAATGCGTAAAAAAATTTCTCCACTCACTAAGAAATTTAGCGAACTATCGGATAGAGTCGGTGGGGGTTTCAGCCGTCAAGGTGGCTATAACAGGAGGCGTAATAATAATAGGGATCGATCTCGCTTCCGCAATGTCCCGAGCGATGTCCAGTCCAAGAGACGCTTCCTTGTAGATACTGGCTCTGATCTTTGTGTGTATCCTCGTAGCTACCTACGCAAAGGCCGAGCAAGAGTCAGCTACGATCTCTCCGCAGCAAACAGTACGACCATAGCTACTTACGGCTACTTACACCTGCAGTTAAATCTTGGACTTCGAAGAGATTTTAGCTGGAAATTTATCGTAGCAGACGTGTCGAAGCCAATCATTGGGTACGATTTTCTCTCATTTTATAATCTCATGGTCGACTGCCGCAACAACAAGTTGATCGATGGAGTTACCAGGCTGTCAGTCACCGCTGCAACGGCAACATCGGACATACCTAGCATTAAGGCATGGGCATCAGCACTTCACTTGGTGCCGAAGGAGGACCAGACAGGGAGGCCCTGTGGTGATTACCGCGCTTTCAACGCGCGTACTGTCCCGGATAGATACCCGGTACGCCACATCGAAGATTTTTCTCAGCACTTGAACGATCGCACTATTTTTTATGTCATTGATTTGGTCAAAGCTTCCAGTCAATCATCAATTATCAAAATCAACAGATTCCAGTCAATCCAGACGACGTGGAGAATCACTCTACCATCACTAAACCATTTGGTTTATTCGAGTGTCCATTCATGTCATTTGGACTTCGAAATGCGGCCCAAACATTTCAAAGATTTATAGATGGCAGTGGTCGTAAGTGGTCTAAAATCTGTTTCCCATACATAGATGACATTTTAGTAGCTTCTAGAAACAAGGCAGAGCATAAGGAGCACCTACGAACACTATTTTTACGGCTTAATGAGTACGGTGTGGTCGTTAACGTGTGGTTTCTCTTCCCTCTGTGGTCGCAACGAGGACAGACGTGCGACGCGTCTCGCTGCAATAAGGTTCAAATTTGCACAAAATATCGAAGAAGAAGGCGATCACTCTACACCCGAGGACTCGTTTGGCAAGTTTTTAATAACGTAATTATAATATTAACATCGCTGATAACAACCGCAAACGCGGCCTGCGGCGCGAAAACGAGACGGCTGTCATAATTCGCCGTCCTCGGAGAATAAAATGATAACTGCCATTATCTTAGTTTTAGTGTTATGTCATATTTGAGATCTGTGGGTGCTAATACATCTGCCCAATTTTTTTCGTAATTTTCGAATATTACAATTATATTCGAGGATTCTACCCATGCCTGAAATTACAAGAATAAAGTGGTACCTACTATAATATTATAAAAATGTATCCACACCGGTTAGTATGACAAACAGTCATAAAATAGTGTTCTCGTACAAAATTATCGACTAGATAATGATAACCGCAGTTATCATTTTAATCTCGTAAAAATCCATCCTCGCGTTTCGTGTAAAGATTTGTTAGTAAAATTATACTTATGGAGCTGAACATATTGTAAACATATTGTCATACTTTTCACAAGCCCAAATTTATCGAGTAGGTATTCTAGAAATGAAATGAAATGAAATGAAATTAATTTATTTGCTCGAAGTATGGTAAATATATGGTTCTTACATAATAATTGTCTCACACACTTCGTCGTTGACCGACATGCAAACATCAACATGGCAACCATGAGATTAATGAGATTATTAATTACAATTAAGTATACATAAAATTAAAATTAAAATGTCAACGTCAATATTATATAAGTAAGCAGATTAATCCAGAATATAAATTATTATTAAAAGATTTCATCAACATCGTAAAAACATTTCTCGATGAGCCATGTATACAGTTTTTTTTTAAATTGAACTGTCGGCAACTCTCCAATCGCTTTTGGTATCAGATTAAATATTTTAATAGCCATAATATAACTGTTTTTATGCGCCAGTGCAGTCTTGCGGAATGGCATTATGAGTTTAGTAGGATCCCTAGAACTGAATTTAGAGTTTACCTTATCTATATATTTGTCAAAGAACCTTTCGTTTTCTCTAACGAAACATCCAGCTTGATGTATGTAAATTCCTGTCAACGTTAGTAGTTTTAGTTTTTTAAAGAGCGGTTTGCACGATTCTAATGGTTCAACGCCACATACCGCTCTGACACATTTCTTTTGGATGATAAAAGCTCTATTAATATCCGTGGAGTTACCCCAAAGGAGAAGTCCGTATCTCAAAACAGAAGCAACATATCCGTGATACGCTGTCAATGCTGTTTTTTGTCCTGACGTGCGTCGTAATTGTTTCAAAGCAAAAACAAAACGGTTCAACTTTTTACATAAACAGTCAATATGTGACTTCCAGTTACAATGCTCATCTAATATTAGGCCTAGAAATTTCATTTGGTCAACTTTTTCAATTAATTCATTACGACATGTCAAATTTATATTAAAACTGTTTTTATTATTATAATTGTGAAAATTAATCAATTTTGTCTTTGAAATATTTGCTTGAAGATTATTGTCATCTAGCCAGGTTAAGATTGATTCTACTTCTGATTTTAAGGCGTCCTCATATTTTATATTTCTCTCATTATCAGTCACAATTATGGCCACGTCATCTGCAAAAAGTACACACTGACGTTTCGTAGCTAATGGTAAATCGTTGATATATAGTAGAAAAAGGAGTGGCCCTAAAATACTACCCTGGGGTACGCCATAATTGTTTGATTTCTGATTTGATTTATACGTGGTATTAACTAAGTTTTCTATGTTTTTTATTTCAACGTATTGCTGCCGAGCAGTAAGATAGCTAGTCAACCAATTGAGGGCTAGGCCTCTAATGCCATACCTTTCACACTTTAAAAGTAAGGTTTTATGATCAACAAAATCAAAGGCCTTACTCTTATCGCAAAATATCACAGATACCGGCATGCGCTTATCTATATTGTCGATTATATATTTTATTAATGTGAACGCAGCCAGGGTTGTAGATTTTGCGTTCTGAAATCCATTTTGCTCCTCCTTGAGAACATTGAATTTCTCTATAAAATCGGTCATACGAGTATGCATAGCTCTCTCCAATATTTTCGCAAAAATGGGTATTAGTGTAATTGGCCGATAATTTGTGAGATTTGTTTTATCACCTTTTTTATGTAGAGGTCTAACCACTGAGAGTTTAAGTCTCTCTGGAAAAACTCCTTCTGAAAGTGATAGATTTAGTAGATACGTGAGAATAGGATGGATTAAGAAAATACATTGTTTTATTATATGTGTAGAAATACCGTCAAAGCCTACTGAACTAGTGTTATTTAAAGACATGATAATCTTTATGACTTCGATGTTAGTCAATGGATGTAAAAACAAGCTACTTTCTACACTCTTAATTTTTTTCATATTATTTGTAGGGACCACTATCGAAGCATTTTTATTACTTAAATCAATAAAAAACTGATTAAACCCTTCAGCTATCTGTGAAGTTTCAGTTAAAATTTTGCCGTGATAATTAATCGCATTAATCGAATCTACGTATGTGTCTTTGTCAACTTTATCTTTAATAATGTCCCATGTAGCTTTGCACTTATTTTTCGCATTTGTCATATATTTAAAATTCATATTGGCTCTTGATTTATGTATACAATTTCTTAATATTGCACTGTAATTCTTGTATTTCGATTTTAATTCTGGTGATTTATTTTTATACATATGAAGTCTCATTTCTCTTTTGTGTTTAGAGCATAACTTTAACCCTTTTGTTAACCATTTAGGCGAAGACTGATTGCATCGAACCTTGAATCTTTGAATTGGAAAGCATAAATAGTACAAAAGACAAAAGGTATTATGAAACTCATTAAATGCCTTGTTCACATTATTTTCTTTAATAACTTCGGCCCATGATAAGGCCGACATATGTTCAATAAATTTTTACACATGTTATCTATCGTAATTCCTTTTTTCCAAGTAATAGTGTGCCAAACGGATTTGTTTTTGAATTACAGGAACGCTAAGAATTTAACATGTATTGTGGTCTGATAGACACGTTTGTTGCGTATAACCCTCAACATACTCAACGTTACTAATGATGTGGTCAATACAGCTTTTCTGCCTGGTTGGCTCAACGATATGAAATGTAAGATCGTAGTTTAAGACGAGATCTTTTAATCTTGAAGCTGCTGTGCTATGTTTTAGTGTATCTATGTTTAGATCACCTACCATAATTATTTTCTTAGTCGATTTATTAAGATATTTATTTAGTATTATGTCCATTTTATTAAAGAATATATTAATGTTACTATTAGGGGTACGATAAATACATAAAATTACAGAATTGATTGATGGAATTTGTACACCACATATTTCACTCGGGATATTTTTATCAACATCAAATAATTTAAATTCCATTGGCTTTCGTACCAATATACACACACCACCACGTTTTATGTTTATCCTTGAATAAAAATTAGCTAGTTGAAAAGATTTTAACTTAATATTTGTCTCACTACCAGACTTCACAAAAGTTTCTGTAAGACAGACTATGTCGATCTCATTATTATTTTGCTTGAACTCATCCAAACATATTGACAATGCATCAAGTTTATTTAAAAGCCCGGATATATTTTGATGAAAGATATGCATTTTACTATATTGATTTGATACGAAAAAAACGATCGCCACTTTTCATGCCCGCGCTATCATTAGATGCACCGTTTTCACATGAGGTACTGGAAGCGGTGGAAACAACATTTTTGATAGTAATAGAGCTCTTAATTTCTAGTTTTTTGAAATAGTAAGGAATGGTTCCCTTACCTTGTTTATTCTTGTGAGTTATTGGCTTTTTGCGGTTATGCTCTAGAACGCGAGCCAGAATAGTTTGATCATAGTACCGGGAATCGATTAGAAAGTTGATTTTTCTACATAGATGTGTAATATACTCAGTGCGTGATAAAAGATGTGGGTTTTCTATTGTAATAAATTCGCAATTAGCTAGCTGGTCACACAGGTTTCTTATGCTATGATTTATCATTGTTTCATTTAAATACATATTATAGTTAACACTTACTACTATTATATGACATTTTTCAAACATTTTGATAGCTCCTGAGAGTTCATGAAGCATTTTGGTTGTGTTGGAGTCATTTTCGCCGACACACAAAATGATTTGATAATTTCCATGAAATTCATGAGTGTAACATGGTTTAAGAATCTCCTCAGATGGTGCGGAAGGTTACAAAAATGAAGATATATTATAATCTTCATAGCATTTGTTCCATTGTCTTATATTGATTAATTTACGTGAAAGTCCACTAAGCTGCTGGCTTCCAAATATCAATAATCGTGGTTTTTGTTTTACTTTTAAAGATTTATCTTCCACTACAGCGCCATCTTGCAGCGATTGGTTCATATAACTTTTTTCGATCAGTTGTGCTCCTACTTCTGTACCAGTTTTCTCTGACAGGCTCCGTATCACAATATTTTTCTTAGTATTTCGAGCACAAGGCCTTTCTGAGCAATTCAATTGAAGAAGTAGTGTATTATTTTCCGATTCTAATGCTTCTATTCTTTGATGTGCATTTTTGAGACTCAGTTTGAGGCTTGCAATACGCTCATGTAACTCTTGAACTTCGTTAAAATCAATTGAAAGGTCTGGCAAACTCTTTGCATGCATGTCTGACTGTGTCGATGTGAAAGATTGGTCCATAGAATTGTCAGATATATTAGATATTCTTCGATTGCATTTTTGCTTCGTGATATTGTTAACTTCATCATCCATCTCGCAGAAACGATGATAAAAAAATATATAAAAAAATCCAAAAAGTTACTTCGTCTCTAGAATTGAACTCGGTGTTAAATCTTTCGATTTGCCCAGGCGCACCTTGCAACCGCTACACCGAGCGGCTATTGGTAGTACCAGCGAAAATATCAACTGCAATGATCGGATGTAAGTCGAAATAACTTAAAAATATTTCTTGTGGGTAGAGAGCGTTTTAAAGTTAACGATGCGGACACAACAGATTTTACTTGATAGTTACATCAATCACAAAAAAAAACTAATATGTATTCATGCTCTGGCACACATGACGTTATTCCGCACAAAATGATGTAATTTTCAAGGAAATTTTATAACTTTTTACACACTTTTTCAATTAAAACATACGGAGAAAATGACCACGTCTGTACTCAAGTTCACCTCACTTCAAGTAGATAAGAACCTAGTCAGCCTTGAACTGAACAGTCTTGATATTCTTACATTACTAATAAATTGTTATTAAACAAAACAATGCTTACTGAAATAATCAACATTATAGGTACTTAGTATCATAATTTATAATCTTACTTCTTCAATTATGCAAGAATTACATTTGAAGGCTCTATCTTTGATCGCATCATAAGTCAGTCCTATAAAATCAGTACACTTTAAATGAAACCATTTGGTACAAAAGTCACAGCCTACGTTTTGTCTTCGTCTTCTTCAGTATCGCTATTTAGTATGACTTAGCAATGGGCACAATTTTGTTTGACACCTTGATTTTCATTTCCAATTGTACTTATTTCTAAGTAATTTCTTTTAACCGTCTTACGTTTTACAGTCTTTCTTTTCTTAATTTGTTGATTTTCTAATTTCTTTCTCTTTGAATCTTCTTGCATACGCTTCTTTTCTGATTTATCTTTTTCTTCGTAGTGTTTTCGCCATGCCAAGGATGATATTGCTGTAGGAACTCGAGCCTTGATAATATTTTGTTGGATTTCTCCAAAGGCTTAGGCGAAAATAAATGTTTGCTGATTTCAGAAGGTTTGGGTACTACGTCATCAAGTGTCATCGTAGAACATCTTGATTCATGATTCCTACTTGCGACGTCGAAAGATGAAAGGTCATTTTCAGGTATTGCGATTACACTCATGTGATTTTGCAGTAGGGTCAAGAGGTTTAGTTATAATTTGATCTGATATTACTCTTAGCTTGTGTTTTGTACTTGGTACTTTAAACGAGAATGTTGTTTCTTTAAAAACCTTTTGTGGTTCTAAAAAGGCATTCCTTTTCACAGGAGATAATGAAATTCAGCCGGTGACGTGATGGTATGGCATTCCCGTTTTGTAGGTGTACTTGATTGTAAAAGTTTTAATGATTATGACATCGTCCAGTGATACCAGGGTCCCTTGTTCAAGATAACTCCCGGAAATATGCAAGGTTGAAAGACTTTTTTCGTTATTATCTAGAGCAGTAAGCTTTTGATTTGATAACATAATATCTTGGCTTGGGAATAACGATCCGGAAATATTATGAATATTATGAATAATATTATGAATATCCATTTCTATCGGAAATTCATGGGACGGAACCGCATTCACGACACTACACTTCTCCATCGGTGGGGGCAGCAACAATTTATCTGCACCAAGGCTAGGCTTAAAACAATGGGTATCATTCAAACCTGTGTCAAACATATCAACTTCGGCTTCTGCGGGATCCATGTTGCGTTCGTTCAGTTGATTTAGACGTGGTGCAGCACTGGTCTCAGAATCCATCAGCAAAGAAGTTGATAAACGAATTCTTGAGTTTGTTTTGTCCTCAGATCCAGTTTCATATAGGACCTCTGGCTCTTTAGGTTCTGTTTTACGCAACTTCTTCACTTCTTTCAAAATAAATTTGATACCGATGTTTTTCTTTTTGAGAACTGGTCTTAAATGACGTATGACTTTTCGTGTTGACACAAGATCCACATTAGAGATAGTTTCTTTTTGATCTCTCGGTTGATTAAGTCGTTCCATAGTGTTTTGAACACATTTTGTGTAATCGACTGCGTCCGGATCAAAAGGAAATAGGCCACATTTTTTAAACCCATTTTTTATATACGTTTGCATCTGCGGGTTTTCTATGATTTCCTTGAACAACTGACAAAAAATTGTTTTAGTGACAGAGGAATTCAAATTTTCTGGTTTTACAAAAAATTTCGGACTACCTTTCTCCAATGAGCTTTTAACGGGGCGAAAACGCTGACGTCAGCCGGTTGTAACATATGTGTTGTGTTTGGAGGAAGAGCATATAATATGATTCCCAGCTGCTCACACATTGCACTCAACTCAAAAGACATATGAGATCTGTGGCCATCAACAAGCAGTACAACAGGCTTCTGTATTTTATTTTTCTCAACCCACGCGTCAAAATCATTAACTACATATTCGAAGAATATTTCACCCTTCATCCAGCCCGATTCACTTCTTCCAAGAGTCCAATCTGGAAGCATACTGTCAGTGATTGCTTTTGGTGGCCGTAAATACGGAAACACCACCACAGGCGGACACATCAGCCCGCTAGCATTAAAAGTCACTAAAACAGTCAGGTTGTATTTCTCATTACCAGCTTTAATTTGATACAGGTTGCAAAAGTCTTTGCGCCCAAGAACTTTCCCAGTTTTAGGGCACAGTGAATATCCACTTTCATCGCCGTTGAAAATTCTCTCTGAGCATTATCGGAATGTGCTGATTCCGATAAAAACGTTTGGAGCTCCCGAAACCATAGCCGTATACTCGACAGATCGAACTGATATTTCAGGATTTCTTTTTATGAAACCTAAATACCAGGTCTGACCGAGGCGATCATTCTTATAAGGGTTTGGTTTCTCATCATCTTTTAAAATTTTCTGTACGGTGTCTAGTAGTTCCTGTTTCTTTACAGGAAAACCACACTTGGCAATGTTGATGACCCATTCAACCACCTGTTTTTCCCCGGATATCCCTAATATTGGTTCTGGTCCTCTGTTTTTTAATTCATCACCTCTTTTGCCACTCAATCTGTCTTGTATTGTTGTCCTCGGGATTTCATACTTTCTAGACGTTTCTCGTATGCCTTGCTCTTGTCTGATATCTTTTAGGGCCAATTCTAGAGATTCTTGTGAATAGTTCACAGTTTTCTTTTTCTTCAGCATAGTAAACATAATTATTCTGTAACCAAAACTGCAATATAAATACTTATTGACGTCAAGTGGTCGTAAAACAAGTCATCAAATTAGTACATTCAAAAAGCGACCGTTAAATTCCCATACATTTTGAGACGGCCGCAAACTAACATAGACCGCGGTCGTAAACTGAAGTGGGGTTATGTTAGGCGATCATAACAGTAAAATAACGAATATTTTGGCGGTCGCGAACCAACAGACACAAAACAGCCCGTAAGCAAATATTAAAAAAATATCAAAACTTTAACCTTAATTTATTATAGTGGTAAGGTAGAAAAAAATATTCACAATCAAGCACTCAGTTTGCGACCACATGGCCGTAAAGTCAAACAACATAACTAATCATATTTTAGTAAGCGACCACTCAATATATGGTTTTGTATATTTTCTTTAAAAAAATGGCGCAAATACGTTAAAATACTAATTTTGTAGCAATATAAACACTAGCAATCAGTAATAGGTAAATAAATCAAAAAATACTCACCCTAAACGGAGCACGTGCATACAAAATTTTGTGTAATTTTGAGAACGAGTTTGCGCGACCAGTGTGGATGCCGAAATGAGCGAGGATTTGTTCAAATTCGGGTAAAACTATGCGGCCAGTTTTAGTAGGTTAGAATTATAGGTCTATCCTGCTCTCTACAGAGTCAAATTTCATTAGTAATAGAGAGATAGAATTCTTATTTTCTTAGAATTTCTGTTGCAGGTCCCTGAAATGGTCGTAAAATAACGCTGGACGGGAAACCAGCGCAATGACCCTATTTACCTTTTGAATATTGTCAGGTGAAAGGTCTGGGAGGCTACTGGTAGAGACATCTATCGTATCAGAACTTATGTCCGATTTGACTTTATCGGCTATGAGTGTCGTGTGTGCACATCTTAATGTTACATTATCGTGGTAGTCCATTGTTGCTAATCCTTTTGCTGTAGCTCAATAGATGGTGTGGCACTGGATGTGTTTTAGAAATATAATTAGAAAAAATAATGTGGCCTTACAATGATTCGAACCCGGTAGCTGCCGCTCCAACTGCAGTCTAAAAATGGAACCCACTCCCACTCGGACGCTAGACCATTTAGGCTCCAAGGCTATCGTCAAAATTAAGGTTCGGGTGAATTAGATATAATTATAATTTATTTCTAGTAGATATCGTCCGAGCTATTACTCAAAATTTTTAAGAGTCACAGTTATTTCACACTACCGTATTTTTGCGCCTGTCTGGTAAAGATAGATGTTATCGTTGTTTTCAACTTCTTATCACATTATTTGTAATTTTTTCTTTACTAAAAATACTTCCATATATGATAGCGCCTATGAAATTAAATGAAACCAAAACCAAACAGAAAACAACATAAACACAAACATTTTGTGATTCATTGATTAAATTACGATATTATCAAAATAGTTCTAATAATTATTCTTAATAATCGTTTTTCAATTTATTTTAAACATGGTATGGAATTAAATTAATTAGTAAAAATGAACCGGATGTATGATGATTACAACTAGATTTATTGATTACGATAAGTTTATTTACATTATAGAATTACTAAAATTATATTTCATTCACTATCGAATATTTAGTCTATTACTGTATTTTTTAAACTAAATTAAAATTAAAGAACGCCACTGATAGTAGCAAGCTATAGTGACGTCAGCAGACTGTCATGGCGCTCTTTCGTAGATACCGTGTAAATAGGCTAGCATGTGTTGAGAACGCTCACTTGAAGATTGTAACTCGAAGTACTAACATCTACCAATAAAGACAAGTGTTCCACGATGTCAGATCTTTTTTATATTTATATAAGGTATAAGGTCTCCGAGTCCACCCCCTCTTACATATAATCTTTGTGCTGTTAACTATGTTTTCTTTCAACTACGCAATAATGTTATCATTAATCACTACAAAACCGATCACAAAGGACGTCTTTTTTGCTTAGAACCAAAACAGTGCAGTAATGTGTAATGACGACCTCTGTGGCGCAGTGGACTAAGGTTCGGCTGAGACGCAGAAGGTTGCAGGTTCGATTCCCGCCGCAGGACAAATGTTTGTATGATCTGCAAGTATTTGTCTCTGATCTGGGTGTTTCTATGTTTAAGTATTATTTCAGTCATGTGGTACCCATAACACAAGCTTTGCTTACTTTGGGGCCAGATGATGTTGTGTGAAATGTCCGGCAATATTTATTTATTAATTTATTTATTTAATGTTGTATGAAATCTCATTATTGCATTATTTTACATTATTGCACTGTTTCTTACTTTTTATTTAGATAAGTATAAATTTACCACAGAGGTTTAATATCTCCCATTAAGATAAATATAAAAAGTTTGCATTAGATCAAAAAGATACAAGCTGATAATAAAAATAGACTGAATAAAACCTACTTGGTGAAAAAAAAAAACAAATGGCGCGCATTTTGTACCATTGTAAAACTTTGATTTTTTATATTTTTAGTTTGAGTAGGCATATTTTATCTATCACAGTAGGTGTAGATTGGTAGTTAAAAGAAAAGTAAATTACGCACCTCGCTAAAGAGAGTAATTAATGCACTCGTGTTAATTTAGTGCCCTCGCTTGCGCTCGGACACCAACATAACACTCGTGCATTAATGACTCACATTGGGCTCGGTGCAACAATCTACTATTGTATTAGTTGAATGTCTGTAACTTCACTGTTAAGTATTTTATAACTTCACGGAGCTGATGTTTACGTGTCACGAGCTGAGAGCAGAAATTAATTATTAGTTGAGTATTAATTTTATTGTGTGTGACTACTATATTATATTAGGTCTAACCTGTAATGATAGATGTAATGTTTGAAATATATAAATAATAAAGGACACTTTATCGTCGGTTTTGAATATTCATCTGGATGACAAGGCATGACCTCCTTATCTGTCAAATTGTGAGGCAAAATTTAAAGTGTTGCCCTACAAGCGTTCTTTTCTTCCGTCTACGGCACTGATCATTTGGTAAGAAATTGGGAATTCGAAACTCACCCGGATCATAATTTTATAAAATAATATAGTATTTATTTAAACTTTATTGTAGTAGATAATATTCTTCTACGAGATCGGATTGTCATATCTTATGGAAAGCTGTACTAGATGTGGGTTGTGTCAATGAGAAGTCGTTAGAGGTCGAACGTTTAGTGGCCATGCATAGAAGAAGATGTTAATTGCAAATAGCAATTGCTTAGCAGTGCAAAGATTAAATTTTGGAGAGGCTGGTGACTCCTCTGCTACCAATGAAGCTACGGAAAATTCCTGCAGTTCCTGCTGGTAGTGATCATTGACTAGTACAGCATGCATACAGATATTAAATTAACTAATGTGCCTAACAACACGTGATAAAACCATTAAAAGAAGTCTTTAGTATTATCGGTTGTCCCTCTTCTATCACAGCAGACAATGGCCGTCAATTTATAAGTAATGACTTAAAGGAATATTGCAAGCAGTGTAATATAATACTATCAGCCACTCAGAAAGTAATGCGAAAAAAAGTTTTTATGTACTAAGGCCTGGCTGATTATGATAACTTATTTAATAAATTTAATAAAATTGTATTACTTACAAGTAAAAATACCATCGATCGCATTTTGAATTTCTCTCATCATTTATTTGAGAGCTACTCGTAAATTAAATTGTCGTGGTTCATTAAAAAATAGAACATTTTCATGCGATTATTTTTTATAATAAAACATTTAATTCAGGAAAACTGGCGAATTACGTACGAAGAGGTTCCTAGTATATTACAGATTGGACCAGGAAGCGTTCACAAGATTGTAAACGAGAAGGATAGTTTCGCGCTAGGAGCCGCACAACCTCACCGAAGCTCAGTAGCAGAAAACGAACCAACGCCTACTAAACTGCCTACTGAAGCAATCGAGAAGCGCAGGGAAAATTTTGATCGGTAGAGTCTTCACTTTATTCGGGATTTTATTGAATAAAGTAATATTGAATTTAGAATTTTGTTTCTTAAAAAATTCAGTATCCCACGTATTTAGTACGGGTTCCCTATTGGCCACAACAGAACGGCGAAGTGGATTTCAGGTCTTCATTGATGAATCGAACACAGCTTTGAGTTATTTTTTGCATCTTGCTTTATTAAGAAATATTTCCTAGTCGAAACGTATAGATTGAAAGCATCCTCGGTTGGTTCTTTGTCAAACTTGTCGCTCTGAAACATTTTGAATTGAATTGGCCAGAATTGGATGAAATCTTGACGTAGAGCGATAATGTCGATTGAAGACGGCCATGCGTATCACTGAAAATTTATTTTTTTAATTCACATTATTGGCGTCTCCGAAGTTATTTTGTTGCCTTGATGTTGGCTTCAAGCTTTTTGGGAAACATCACTTTGTACACGACAAACTTGATGCGGCCTAGTCCTAGGTTCAGTTCAAAAAAATTGGCGTATTGACTCTCGTGTCACGATGAAAACTTTTGATCACTGTATTGCAGTAACACACTTGAAACTCTTTTTTTGACCAAATATCTGGCAGAAGGACCATGGCGTTTTAGTCTTTCCTACGGTGATATACATTATATGTTGAATATTTTTTTTTAAGTAATAACACCGAACGCTACGTTTTAACTTCTTTAGTTTATTATATCGAAAGGGATCAGAGCTAGGGACAACCAGCAACAACATATAAGGTAATGAATAAACAAACTTTACTAATGTTTTAGCAGTAAGCAATTCGATCCGTCGAAGTGTTCTCTCAAATTCAGCTGATTTTGATCCGTCGAGTAAACTTTAATTTGATAGTAGTCGAGACGCTCACCTCGACTGTGGAACTATCAAAATATATCATAATTCGTTTTCTGGAATCAATATTTTCTATTTGAAGTGATAACTTCTTATGGGAGGGTAAACCACTTTGTTACGCAACGCGTTACACGTTTTTAGGGTTTTTTCTAAAATATCTATTCTTAAGAAACTTACTATTAAATTTCATCAATAGGTGTACCTATTGATTTGGTAAAATTTCTATATTTGGTAAAATTCTATATTCTATAGTAGTGAGTCAGTAGTATTACTTACCTTATAATGACGAAGACCACAAGTTTCTGCACCTTTAAATCACTCTCATACCAAAGGCTATCGTAAGCGGCGTCGGCTACGCCTGAACTCTGGAATAAAATAAACCACATAGGTATGCTAAATTGATACATACCAAATAAATATAGGGTCGTCCATCCATACACGTCTTACACGTATTTACTATCTACCTAGGAAAGGACTTCGAAATGATTATAAGGTAAATATTAAAGACAAACTAGGTACAAGTGTACATGTTTTGCATTGCACGTATAAACTGGCACGGCCTGAATCAGTCATAACCTGACTGTATCATCATCGCCATCGAGTTCATTTTTATGTATAGATTAAAAGAGTCTTAACGTTGTGTTATAAAAATAAACATCAGGATAATTTAATGAATTGCGGTAGTTTATTATAAACGAGTAGATACCTAGGTACTTATAGATCAATAGCAATAAGCAGTTTATTGGATGTAATGCCTCTGAACATCCAATAATTGAGTGAGTAGGTATAGAGGTAGGATAGAAACAAAACTTTTTTAACAAAAATAATATGTGAATATTTCTATTTGATATCTTACGAGTAGTACCTATGTTAAAATTTACCGTATCATATAAAAGTTGTCCTGCGAGTGCCAGTAGAAACACGGTACTGGACATATCGAACGATGCAAAGATGTTTGCTACGGTTCTTATCATATCGTTATATGCCTGAAATAAATACATAATAATATATTCTTAGACGACTTTACCTAGCGGACTTCTCAGGGCCGAATGTACTCGTAAATAGGCGCAAAAAGAAGCGAACGAGCTTCATTGTACTAGATTTGCCGACTGGGCTACACCGAGTATCTATAGAAGTAGGGATACATTGTACGAATTATGCTTCCAGAGAGACAATGTTAGATGATCCAGTTTTTATCTTACACGTTAAGAATTACTCAAAAGTCTCCAAAAAAGTTTGTCATAAGTCACTGTTTTTGAGAAAATTAACATTAAATTCAACAAATAAAATAAAGGCTTCTTGTAAATTAATAAATAATGAAACAGGTAAATCAAGGGCTCGCTCTAAACAGTTCAAATTAAATATAAATGGAACAATTTTGACAAAGGAACAGAATGTTGCGCATGCATTTGATAGTTTTTTATCAGATATACCAAAAATAGTGACCAAATCGTTAAACTCTTCAGCCTCCAGAGCTTCCGTTCTATTATAATCCAGTGTTGCAAAATGTAAGAATGAGTTTAGTTTAAGCTATATTAACGAGGCTAGTATTGTAAAAGTATTCAAGTTAATTAATATAAAAAATACAGAAGATCTTTGGGGAATGTCTACAAAGGTGCTGGGTGTTATTATTTTAGATATTGCACCATGCTTAGCTTATATTTTTAATAGATGTATCGACGAGGGAGTTTTTCCCGATCTCATGAAACACAGTAAACTCATTCCTATGTTTAAGCCTGGAAGTGAAAGTGATCTCGCTAATTATAGACCAATATCGATATTACCTGCTTTAAGTGAAATCTTTAAAAAAAAATCTGAATCAGTTATTATATCACTTTAACGTTAACGGCCTGCTACATAGTAATCAATACGGTATTTTCTAAAGGTCGATTAACTGCTGATTAGGGTATAGCGTTCTTAAAGCATATATTTGAGGCTTGGGAGAAGTCACAGGATGCAGTTGGGGTAAATATTTGTGATATAGTTTTATTTGTGGACGATACCTACGTCTGTAATTTTTAAAGTTGATAGAGATAAAACCAGTATTTGTGATAACTTAAATGAATCTTTATCGTTAGTTCTTAACTGGTTCACTGTAAATAATCTTTTGCTTACTTCAAATAAAACTAAATGTATCAAATTCACTTTGCCAAATGTTATTCATAGCCCGACCAACATTGAAATGAATAGAGAGGCAATGAATCTTGTAGATTCCAAGATCTTCCTAGGTCATAATATTTATGTAAAGAAGTAAAGAAAGAAGAAGCTACAGCTAGATTAGTTTATTTCAGTTACTTCCATAGTGTTATGTCATATGGCATCATTCTTTGGGGGAAAGCAGCTGATATTGGTAAAATATTTGTAATTAAAAAAAGGGCAATACGTGCCATTTATGAAACCACGAGAATCTTTGAGATTCAAAGAAATTTATATTCTGACAATAGCTTCACAATATAGGTATATATGAAAATTTGTTATACACACATAAAAATAGAGAACGGATTCAGCAAAATAGTGACCTTCATAGAATCAACACTAGGAATAGACACAAATTATACATCCCTAGGTTTCGACTAGAAAAAGTAAATAAGTCCTTTATGGGGAACACGATGCTCTTCTATAATAAGCTTTCTGAAAATGCAACTAAACTACCTATTTAGAAATTTAAAGCATATATAAAAGCTAGTCTTTTGAAGAAAGCTTATTATAATATAAATGACTATATTATTGATATATTATTGAATGCATGGCTCATATCGCTCTGCCGTCAGACAGTTAACCGACACACTTGAAATTCATAAACTCTCTTGTATTAGTATTTCGTAGTTTAGGTATTTATAAGATGGATCATGTAAATAAGCCCTAGGACCAAGATGAGTTTCTTGCCAGTTCTTCTCGGGCTTGGGTTAGGATGAATTGGCACCTAAACCTAATAATGTGGGTACTGTGATTTTATGATCATAATGATAACCGCTTACCAGACTGTCTACTATGCACATGTACTTACCACTGTCATGAAGAAAAAGAAGCAGATGAGCATTGACGACATTGCGGTGTGGACGAACACTACGAACCCAAAGCAACTGTTCAGTTTGTCAACTAATCTGTAAGGAAACAATTATGCATACACTCAAATATGCTCAGTATTTGTATGGCAATTGGCAATTCTTACAAAATAATAAAAAAACCTTTGCTAGATTCCAATCTAGAAGACTTATTAATCGTCAAGTAGAGCGTCCTGTAAACTTACAGCACCTGTTAGTTTACAGCACCTGTAAGTTTACAGGTACATAGGTACAGTAGGTAGTGCCTAGTGACTGTGATTGACTTCGTAACAGACGTTCGGGGCAGCTATTGTGCTAATAAATTTATAATTTTTTAATAAATGAACGCTGCCTGTGAGTTTTTGACACTTTTTCAATCGAGGTTAGTGACATGAGCAGTTGAGACTTGAAAAAATTAAGGTATAAAATGAAGACTTAATGAGTGCCGCCCTGCACACACACTACACTACACAGAGACTGTCACACTGAACTGTGACGGTTCAATTTACCAGAGTGTTTGCTTGGACGCTTATTGAATTTTCATACAGAAACTCCAAGAAAGCGCAACTGATTTTGATAGGAACTGAATCGAGTGCCTCAACCGCCACATGGCCAATTATGCCATGTGGCCAGCGTTCATGGCAATTATGTTAAGTCTGTTTGTGAGCGACTGTGCCGTGTCACGAGTCACGCTATGACGCTACAATGTAATTAGTTGTTATGTATGTTTAAATGGATTAGTAACTTGCCCAAAAATTGTTTGATGTCTGATAACAACGTTCTTGATTTTGTCATAGTCTTCATCTAAAACCTTCATGTTCTTCCTTGTAGCGCATGAAGCCTGTATGGCATCCTTCAAGTCGACTTGCAGTAGACGAAATAAAATGCTGATGTTGAATGTTATTATAACCAATATAATATCGTAGGCTTCATACAGGCAGAGTTGGCTCGGTACAACTGAAATAATTAAATAATTAACTAAAATTTTGAATATTTGAAAATAATATTTATGGCAATGAGATCTTTTAAATTTTTTAAAAGATCTCATTGCCAACTTGGGTGTTGCCTTTATGTATTGTTATGTTATGTGTAGGATCTGTACCTAATTTTTAAAATATAGGGCAAAAACTAAGCCATTTTAATGACAGGTCCTATTCTCCAGGGCCAACAAAATGGCTTTATTGTCCTGAATTTGAACCGATCGATTTCTAATTATGTATGAAATATTTCAGCTTTCGGTGCTACAAAGTATCTACTTTGTAGCACTTATTATCTATATATCTATCTAGATAGTTAGATAGTTAATTCTTTATTGACTACCACACGGAATATTACAATAAAAATAACCTAACTTATTTAAGGCAATAATACAATGGGCGGCCTTATCGCTAATAGCGATCTCTACCAGGCAACCGTTGGATGGACTGAACTATAAATAAACAGTAAAAGGGCATGTCGGTGTGGTGTATTTATACATTTACATACGTATATATATATGTATATACTGATATAAATATATACATACAAATGTACTCAATAGATATAATAATAAAGATAAACATTTCAAAAATATCAATAATATAAAAATAATTAAGAATAACAGCACGACAAATAATGTTTCATGACCATGTTTTTGAAAATGGGAAGAGTCTTGGCCTTTCTGATATCTTCAGGCAACGCGTTCCACAAGCGGACAGCTTCCACTGTAAAAGACATTCCATAGAAGGTAGAGGAGTGAACGGGAATTTTAAGTTCATTGGTATCTGAGGAGCGTAAGGATCGAGAGTTAGAGAAATTCAGACCGTTCCTTGAGATAAAAGGGATTTGAAGGAGAGAACAGAATATTATAAAGAAGATTGAGAATGTGAGCATTCCGACGAAAACGGATTGGTAACCACCTGAGTTTATTGCGAAAATCAGAAATGTGGTCATACCTGCGCAAAACAAATATGAACCGTATGCCGTGTACCGTATTTTGGAGACACTCAAGTTTATAAAGGTGTTTCTTCGGTGATGTCGAGATAACAGGCGTCATCATAATCAAGGATTGGAAGAAGGAGGGATTGTGCAAGTGCAATTTTAGTAGCGGTAGGGAGAAAATTCCGAAGCCTTCTGAGAGAAGCCCCCGCAGCAAATATTTTTCGACTGACTTCAGCCAAGTGCGGTCGCCACGAAAGTTGCTTGTCGATGTGTACGCCTAGGTTTATTACCGAATCACTGAGCTGAATACATTTGCCGTCAAAGATCACCTGAGGGAGATGAAAGTCAATTTTAGATATCATTGTGGAGCTATTACAATAATTTCCATTTTATCTGGATTTACAGAGAGACCATATGATTTGCACCAATTAGAAACGCAACGCAAGTTAAAATTAGTGTAAGTAGGTGTATACAAAGAAGGTATGTATATAATTATAGCAACAGCGAGCACATCAAATAGACAAATTGAGCTGAGCCTTGGCATATCTGTCTAGATGATTGATTTTAGATGTAGAGACCGATCGTATGGCTTAATAATGAGTAAAATAAAAATGTCGACATGGTAACCTAGTGTTTATGATCCTGACATAGCTTCTTCTTCTTCTTTCGTGTCAATTATCTCTCATAAAAAAAAATTTGCCTCGACCAAAATGTTGCTGCTGCTATAGCGACGTCAGAAGCGGTGTTGAGGTCAGCTCTTGTGCAGGAGGAGGGGCAAATAGGGCAATCAAGTAGATGAGACATGGTTTGGAAGGGAGCACCACAGTCGCACTGTACAAGTGACTTGTCTAGCATTCCCCACTTACACAAATCATATCTGCATCTACCCACTGCTCGCAGTCTGTTAAGGGATTTCCAGATTGCGTAAGGTTGATCATTTGCTGGTGGTAGTCGCTCATAAGGGCTTAAAAGACTTGATCTATGAGAGGAAGAAGGGGTAATGTCTACAATATTAACACACAAATTATCATGCTTGGGCCTTTCTTGCACAATCAATTGAACAAAACCTTATCTAACTATCCCCTCACTAAGACTAAATGTAAAAAAACAGTCACAGAGTGGCTTAAAACTTCAACTTCAAAACTACTACGAAATGGAAATTCTTTTAATACCCGTAATTTTGTATAAATTTAATAGTTAATGTATTCCTTGTCTCTAATACTGACCCTTTTCTCAAAGTTAAAATATTATGACATTCAAAACCAGGCAATTGACCTCATACAGTCTTTTCTATCCAATAGAGTCCAGAAAGTTGACGTAAGAGGTGAGAGGTCTTCAGGATCAATTATATTTCGTCGCTTCATTCTGAGACGCAGAAGGTTGCGGGTTCGATTCCTGCCGCGGGACAAATGTTTGTATAATCTGCAAGTTTTGGATCGGGGTGTTTCTATGTATAATATGTATGTATTTACAAAAAAAAGTATATAAATTGTATATCAGGCATGTGGTACCCATAACACAAGCTCTGCTTACTTTGGGGCCAGATGATGCTGTGTGAAATGTCTGGGATTCTTCAGTTATAAAACATGGTAGTATAATTTTACGCTACTGGCACATTTAAAAATAAAGTCAGATTTGACATTTCCTTCCTGCGGCAGGGCCCGCTACAGCCTATCATAATTTTTTCATGCGCGGCAACTAGCACACACTTTTACCTTAAAATGCCTAAGCGTAGTGCTGAAGAAAAAATAATAAACTTAAATACCGTAATGCCACGAAAAAGTGACGTGTGGTTGTATATTCATCTGATTCCGATGAAAACCAGGTTAGTTCTTACAATTTGTAATACCTAAGGGATAATACTGTCTCATGCCAATTTAAATATCAGCGTCTGTAAGCTTCCCTGGCGGATTAACTGCGGGTTATCACGATGGGTTACCATTATGCTCAAAAAATTACCTAGAGGTTCGACTGCAACACAAAGGTTTTAATCTTTCCAAAATTATAATTACGTTCTATTGCCTTAAGAAATTATCTCAAAAAACTATTACAGGGAATTGGAACCCTCCCATAAATAGGATGGGAGGGTTCCAATTCTCTGATCTGACAAATCTAACAAGAACCATTTGGCAGTGGTGCGAAAAGCGAAATATCTGGATGTTGACAAACCAAGGTTCAGCCAACCAAGGATAGCGGAGATATTAAGAAAACCGAAAAATGGTGTACAGGGTTCTATACATTCTTTGCGCTGGGATTAAAGAGCTTGAAACACTACTCAGTTTTTTCTTGCTTTATTTTCTTCATGTTCCTTACTGCTAGGCTGCTACTGGACTGAATGCCAGTCGCTACATATCGCTCAATATTTATACAAAATGTTGCCTAGATAAAGCTGCTCACACACAAGCAGCACACAAGCTAGGCCACCCGTAGGCCTACGTGGTCATGAAGACAGCACCGTTCTAAATATGACCTTATGTAGAATTCCGTTGAGTTGCGCCGGCAAATACCGCCGTGTTGCCTCGGGCGCCCGAACGTGACCGTCTGTCCGCGCACTAGTTCAGTATGGAAGTGTTTGTAGAATGCGCTCGAGCCGTCTTATATGTCGTCTCTCGCAGTGAGCTGAATTACCGCTAATTCAAAACCAGCAGGCGCAAACACGTACTTAATACTTACATCCTCCCACGGTTCACTGAATGGCGCGTCAGACTTTCATGGAGCGGTGGCTAACTTTATTTTTGAAATTACAAATAAAAGTAAGAGCATTAACTAAACTCACGTGAGAATTCCCACGCATATGTGGCCAGATATACCGAGGTGGAGTTTATCAGCCATAGACCAGGCGACTCGAACGGAAGCAAATACTCATTGACACCGGTAGATAGGTTGAAAAGCGTCAGTAAAAATGGTACAACAAAGAAAAGCAATGTATCCGCTGTGGCGTAGATAAAAAAAGCTGAAACATGTAAGTTAAAGGTTAAAACAGTTATAAATTAAATTATTTTTCTGCTGCTGACCGCGTTCAACGAAGCATGATAAAATACCTAATTGGGGAGGCAAACTATGTGATTCTGAATTTATCATCATTAATACCATCATTATTCTATGCGATGGGGTTATATTTAGGCAAGATATTAATACAAAACTATATATAGAAATGTAATGACTATGACTCTTCTTACAAGGCCGGGTTAGATAGCTATTTGAGCAGGGTAATAGCCCTGAGGAGACACCTACATGAAAAATTTGTTACAGAAAAAATTTATTAGCTGTTTTTTACGTTACGATTTATGAATCAAGTTAAGGTTAAGGTTACGAGGTTTTTTTACTTTTAGTTATAAGATTCGTTCTTCGCATCCAACTCATCATCACATTTTTCTTTTCACTATGATCTAATCGTGTCGGCCACAGCTCTCCAATCGCTAATAAAAGCTCTTTGATTTCAGTTTTCAATAGCAGCACGGCCGATAATTTGATGATATCTGTAATCAGTTACCAAGTATTTATTTTTAGATTATAAAGTTCACGGTACTTACCTAGAGTAAATTAGTCAAGGGCGTGTTAGACCACGCACTGTGAATGAATGATAAGAATGAGTTGTGAATGACTATACTTCGGGGGAGTATAGTCATTCACAACTCATTATTATCGTAATCCAATTCAACACCATCTAGTTAGCAAAACAAAACAATTTAAATTGTAGATTTTATGATTATTTAGTTATTACAAAACAGGCTCATACTCATATTCTTTCTTTAGGATATAGTTTATATGAATATAGTTTCTGTATCTGAAACACTATATACCCTAGATTAAAATTTTTAATAGTTTTAGAATATACAAACAAAGCTCTTTCATTTCTTGGTAGGTAGTTAAATTATATTTTCAGGAAGTAAAAACTATTCCAGAAGTAATACTCGAAAAAGCACAACATGACATGTGCCTCATCGAAATATAAACAGTAATAATTTTCAAAAACTTTTCAAGAACATTATAATAATAGTAATAATAATAATGCCGGACATTTCACACAGCATCATCTGGCCCCAAAGTAAGCAGAGCTTGTGTTATGGGTACCACATGACTGATATACTACTTAAATACTTTTTTTTTGTAAATACATACATATTATACATAGAAACACCCAGACCCGAGACAAATATTTGCAGATCATATAAACATTTGTCCCGTGGCGGGAATCGAACCCGCAACCTTCTGCGTCTCAGCCAGACCTTAGCCCACTGGGCCACAGAGGTCGTCATTATATTATGAACGATATCGTATTATACTTTTGAATTTAACTTATTCTTTCGTTTTCAAAAAAATATTTAACAGTGCAAAAAGTTTTGTCAAAAAACCACACAATTTGAATTTCTTTATAAAAAAGCCGTATTGGCAAGTCTTTTATTTCGGCAGGAGTTTTATTAAATATAAAATTCCTGACGAAATAATTGCCATGTATTGCAAAACAAAACTTTTATATTTTTATATAAGGCAATCTTCAAAGAACAGTTCTCTCGGGTTTTCTATCTTACGAAATATCGGCTTATATGATTTCCACTTAAGTATCCTAACAATTGTACGTACGCATTTTTTTTTGTGCAATGTAAGCCATAACTTGACGGGTGTGATCCGTCAGCTAAACTACGAGTAGAACAAAACAAAATTAAAAATTAACAATTAAAAATTCAATATTTATTTATTCAATAAAATCACAAGGACCACTTTGAATCGTCTTCTTACATGCTAGTGAATCTAGGTGCCGGTTCCTCCTAACCCCAGTTCAAGAAGAATCCGGCAAGAAACTTGTCTGGTCTTAACACTTTTTTGTATGATCCTTGACAATTTTGTTACGGATGCCGAGTCGAGTTGGACCTGGTTCATCCCAATTTTTTGTCATCTAAATAATCAGATATTTTATAATATGCTTTAATAGACAGTTTCCGTTTAATTACGTTTTTTCTAGTGTTAATACTATGATTATCGCATTTTTTTTTAATTAATGAACATATTGTGCACATACATTAAATTTTCGTATATATACTGACAAGGCACTGTCATAATATTAATTTCTTTAAACTTATTTCTAAGTGATTCTCTGGGACCCATGTTATAAATTAATAATATAATAATAATAATAAAGAACTTTATTGAGAACATAACATTTCATGACGTACAAACTAAATTAATGCTAAGGCTACAAAGTAATATGTCCTGCAAACGGCGGTCTTATCGCATATGGCCATATCTTCCAGACAACCTTTAACTATGCTAAACTTATTCTAGAAGGAAATTCAGGTGTCGATGAACCAACTACAAGGTTCAGCATGCTGGGTATTTGCCAGCCCCCGAACTAGTTGGAAACTGTATCTCGGGGGTATGGAAAGTTGGATGTAGAATGTTTATTTACAAACGTTCCATATGGGGAGTGTTTGCAGATACTAGAAGGTCATTTTGAAAGACAGCGTATGCACCCAGGAGAGGTAGATGAATTGATATCTTTAGTCAAAGTCTGTATGGAACAGAATTACTTTTGATTCAACAACCAATACTATAAGCAGAAAGAAGGTTTAGCTATGGGATCTCCACTAAGTCCACTCATGGCTGATATTTTCATGGACTATTTTGAAAATAAATTTATTATAGGTCAACCTAATATCTTATATTATTACAGGTATGTCGATGACATTATTATGTGCTGGAACGGTAGTCTTCGACAAATCGATATGTTTGTTAATAAAATTAATAGATTACATCCCAAAATTAATTTCAAATTAGAAGTAGAAGTTGATAGTTCCCTCAACTTTTTGGATTTAACTGTTACAAGAATGGGCGAGAAACATGATTTCAAAATTTATAGGAAACCTTCGTATACAGACGTTACTATTCCGGAGACATCTTGTCACCCTCGTCAACATAAACTGGCAGCTTACCGTAGTTTTGTTCATAGATTGATGGCAGTACCACTTTCTCAAGAGAATTATAATACCTACTTGGGATCCATTAGTGATAGGATTTAAAACACTTTTTTGAGAAACAAGGTAAGAGTGGCCTTTAAAACCAACAACACTTTAAAACGGATTTGTAATGGAAAAGACAGATTAGAGAACCATAAAAAATCAGGGGCTTATAAATTAATTTGCGATGAATGTAATGGTGTTTATACCGGTCGTAATTTTAAAACTAGGTACAAAGAACATATCGCAGCTTATAGAAATAATTGTCCAGAAAGGTCTCATTTTGCCAAACATTTGATAGATTCAGGACATTCATTGAGTAATAATAATACTTTTGAAATTTTACATACCTGCGAAAAAGGTTTTAGAATGTCTGTACTAGAAACTTTAGAAATAACAAGACATAATTCAGTAGATTTTACACTTTTGAACGAATTAAATACAAGTTTTCCAAGATCACCGCTATTACGTTTGTTTACAACGGCTGGCGCTGATTCATACGGGTGGCGTGGCAGTCCGGTCTGACTGAGTGTATAAATAGTAAAGTTGGAGTGCTACTGGCCCAGTCTCAGTCTGACGTTGGTCGAAGCAACAAGTCTGCAGAGCAGAGTGTTTTTTCGTCGGGGTGCGGAGTGAGTCAAGTGTTCCTCAGGATGCCTCGTGGAGGGGCAAAATATGTGTCGAATTTATTTTGGAGGTAACTCTTTAGGAATAGATTGGCAGAATTGTACTAAATATTTGTCCATCTGTTTAATGTTTTGTAATGGATTTCCGCAAAGTCACGCCTGAATCAATTATCTATCTTAAGTCAGCAAGTACAGCTGTACAGGCAAAACTTTACATCAAAATCACTAAGTCACATCGTATTGCTGCCCAGAATGTTTGGTTCAATCAACAGTGTAAACGATTGGGGGTATTTCCATCTTATATAAATATTCGTTCAAATACACATAGTCGAGCTGCTAATATAGCTTTGAATAAAGCTAAAAAGATATGGCTAGATGAAGAAGTTCGGTATTGGTTTTCAGTCAGGGAACATCTGAAAAACCACCTTAATGTTTTGTACACAGAGTTAGTTTTTTCGTTACACAACATAGAGTTTGACCTTTTGGATAGTAAAGCAAGGGAATATGCTTCGGAGGAGGCTCACGAAAAATATTTGATACAATTGAGAAAATGAGATAAATTGGTTAGAGATAAGCGAAGTCAGGATAGTCAAAACAATGTAGATTATGGTAGCTTACAGAATTATCAACAAACGTGTCCCCATACATTTCACCAACGTGTTCAAAATCTTAACAGCGTGCAGTTTTCAGCTTTTGAATCCTCGCTGTTAGAAAAAGGACTCAAATACAGTATACAGCCCGTTATATCTAAAAAACCGTTGGAGTCCTTAGCAGTAGATTCGGAAATGACAATTTTCAACTGAGTTTTTAACGCATTATAATGTCGGAACCCTCTCAAGTCGACGTTATATACACAGATTATAGTAAATGCTTTGATCGCATTGATCACTTTATTCTTTTACAGAAACTTCAGAGGATGGGTATTAGAGGTCACTTGTTAAGATGGTTCTCTTCGTATGTCCGTAACAGGTGTCAGACTGTTGTATTGAATGGGTACTCTTCGTCACCCATGAACATTCCCTCAGGAGTCCCTCAAGGATCGTTATTAGGCGCGTTACTTTTTTCAATATTCGTTAATGATATCTCTACTTGCTTTGTTTATTCTAAAATTCTTATCTATGCTGACGATATGAAAATACTGAGCTAAAAAAGATGAGGCCGTTAAATATCAAGTTGCATCACAAAGAAAGCAATCCTTCAGTTCTTCCACCACGTTGCCAATGCTATCAGAAGCCCGAATCTATAAAACTTTGAATGACAAAATTGTCCAAAACGACTTAGTGGTTTCTAAAGCTGATAAGGGTAATACAGTAGTTATTTTAGACAGAATAAGTTATATTCAGAAGGTTTATGATGTTATACAAGGTAATGATTTCGAACGATTAGGTTCTGACCCTACTAAGACTTTTACATCAGAGTTAAAGAATATTACAAAAAACACATCTTATGTATCGTTAGACTCGATGAAGTATTTTGTTCCGATGAATCCTAGGGCCCCTATGTTGTACGGTTTGCCCAAAATACATAAAGATAACATTCCTATACGCCCAGTAGTATCGTATATCGGTGCTCCAGCATATAATTTATCAAAACATTTGAACTATTTATTAAAATCGAAATCAAATTTTAATCCCAGATATAGTTTAAAAAATTCTTTGGATATAATAGACAAGATTAAAAATATCATATTTTTCGTCGGGGTGCGGAGTGAGTCAAGTGTTCCTGAGGATGCCTCGTGGAGGGGCGAAACACGTGTCGAATTTCTTTTGGAGGTAACTCTTTAGGAATAGATTGGCGGAATTGTACTAAAAATTTGTCCATCTGTTTAATGTTTTGTAATGGATTTCCGCAAAGTCACGCCTTTATCAATTATCTAAATGTAAATTAGTTTTCGTGTGCGAGATGTTAGGCAGTCTATATGGTTGTTCCAGTTTATCATCGGATCAATATACACACCCAAATATTTTATGCAATCTGTTATAGTCAGGTGCAGTTGTCTGATGGATTTATGCATTTGTGACTTTTGATATTGAATGTTGTTTTCGATGGTTGGCCGTTGGTTGTGAATAAGAAGGTCATGTATTTAGTTTTGTCTACGTTGAGAGTTAGTAGGTTACTGTCTAGCCAGCCCATTACAGTTATCATTGTACTTTCTGCGATACGCTTTGTCTCTTCCCAGTTTCTACCGTGTATCAGTAGAGCGGTGTCATCAGCGTAACAAAATATTTTACAGTTGGGAAAACAGAGATCGCACCGTTCATTGAGATAGATTTGGAACAGAGTTGGACCCAGGATACTACCCTGTGGGATACCATATTCTAGACAAGCCTGTTCGCTAGTATAGTCCCTAAGTTTAACAAGTTGTTTGCGATTTGTTAGATATCTTTTGAATATATCCAAGGCAACTCCTCTAACCCCCACGCGTGACATTTTATCTAGGAGCAACGGAACGGAGACTGTGTCAAATTCCTTTGAGAGATCTAAAAAGATTGACAGACACTTATTTTTGTTGTCCAAGTTACGAGCTATTTCATTTATTAATCCCCCTACTGCATCTTCAGTCGACTTACCTTTCCTAAAACCAAATTGATTACCAAAGATAATTTCGTTATTTTCAAGGTAATTGGTGAGCCTTTTATGAAGTAGTTTTTCTAAAACTTTGGACATAGAAGTCAGAACCGATATAGGGCGATAATTACTGACACAGGCTCTGTCTCCTGATTTAAAAACTGGGTGCACCATGGCCACCTTGTATGCATCCGGAAAAGTTCCACATGATATAGCTGCATTGCACATGTTAGTTTAAAATTGGAACAAGAGCCTGCCTAGCGAGTTTGAGTACTTTACCATCCCATCCAACTGCGCTGTCACTGCGTAAGTTCAGAATGATGTTTTCTATTTCAGCGTTGTCGGTTGGGTATATAGCAAGTGAGTTGGATGGTATGTTTTGAGTGTCTTGAGGTGTCGGTGAGGGGGCTGATCTTTTAATTTTATTAGCGAGAGTACGGCCAATGTTCGAGAAAAAGTAATTGACTATATTTACTGAAATATTAGGGTCATTGTCTAATTTTAGGAGTTCACGGGGAGGTGGCTTTAACTTTTGGGTATGTATGATATTTTTAATGAGATTCCAGGTCTGTTTTGGATTCTTATTTGCTTTGAGGAACTCTGTTTCTTCGTGCTTTCGTTTTAGATTCTTAAGCTGGTTATTTAAGAAGTTACGATATCGTGCGTACGAGATCTTTAATGTTTGATTGCTACGAGACTTACGTAACTTCTTATGCAGCTTATCACGTTGGCAAATGCAGCGAAGTAGCCCGGGCGTTATCCATGGTTTAAGCAGTTTTTGCCTTCTTACAATGACCTTTTTCGTGTGTTTCTCAATGATTGATCCTACTCCAGTTACCAATGCAGTTACCGATTCATTTACGTTTTCTGTATTTGAAACATGTGAAAAGTCGGTGTAACTAATTTATTTTAAAATCGATTCATAGTTTACACGGATGGATGTTGGTGTAATTTGGTCTTTGCCTAGGGGTTTATAGAGACAGAAAATAATCGGACAGTGGTCTGTAAGATAAAATTGCAGGACGAGTGTTACAGATTCACGGCTTCTTTTTAGTAGCAAATGATCAATGCATTTAAGGCTATCTATCCGCGTGGGAAGTACATGTGTTGGAAGCAGGCCATGTGAGGCAGATATTTTTAGAAGCTCGTCTCGTTTGCAAGTTTCTTTGGTATAAGTCATGATATCAATGTTTAGATCACCTGTTATAATGATATCTTTAAAGCTAGATAATGACTGTAGGACTTCATCTAAACTGTTTATGAATTTGTCTATATTTTTGTATGATGGAGACCTGTAGATAGCAAGTATGGCTGTGTATTGGCCAATTCGACAGACTAGACACGATCCCTCATTAAACTGCGGTTCAGTTATACTGCATATAATATCGTCCTTAACGAAGATGATTATTCCATCGTTCTGGTTGGAATTGTTTTTTGTTGGAAAACAAGTAAAACCTGGGATACTAGGGAGATTTAGTACCTTATGTAACCAACACTTCATAAGAACTATTACGTCACATTCCATTTTAATCATTGTAAGAAGCGGCAAGAAAGGAGAAAAATTACAGTTGATACTACGTATGTTGAAGTGCAGTATTTTTAGTGACTTTTTGTTACGGTCTATGAATTTGAGACACTCTTCAGGCGGGCAACTGTGTGCTGGTGGCATCCCAACTGCATCAATGGCATCACTGATTTCCACAAGGTCAGTCATTTTCAAAGTATAACAATGTGCCCCTAGCAATATATGCATTATCGGGCTGTCTTTGGGGATATGAGTGTGAATTTGCAGTTGAGGTGCAGTATGCACAGTTGCACCTGATTTGTGTGTAAGATGTCTAAAGTGTAGTGTGATTAGGGTGTCAATGTTATGTGTTTTAGATGTAATGTATTTGTAGTCTTTGTATTCCTGAGAGGCAAGTGTGTAGTATGTGGTAGTGTTTTGGGTACATTGTAACTGTAGGTAAGTAGAAGCAGAATAAATTATATTTTACGTTAATATAAAAAGAGACCAATAAATCTAACCTATACCAATGAAACCATGGCAAATAGCTAATAAAAAACATACTATGTATAAACGAGATAATGGGACTAGTAAAATTTACTTTTCCTAGTTAATCTGCCAGATTAGATTCCCTATAAAAGGAAGCTATCTGGTCTTCACTTTTTACTTCTACCGACGGCTGTCTTTCGTTCATTCTGATAAAAACTTTTCCACGAGTCGTCCAACAGAACCTCCATTCACTTTGTTAATAAGTTCTCTTGATAGGTAGTACAGGTGTTTTCCTTTTTTAGTTAGGACTTCGTTTATGTATAGGTTTCTCTTCTCACCACTCTCCCCAACATAGTTTAGCCTATTTTCTTTATTAGCCGCGTTATACTTTTTGTACGCTAGTAGCATCTCAGTCTTCTTCTGAATGTGATATTAACTCAACACCGGCATCAGTCGTTGAGCGTCTCTTTGTAAATCCGAATTGTTTACTGTCTAGTAAATTGTTGGTATTAAAATGCCGTTGTAATTGGTTTAGTATAAGAAGAAGAATAGAGGTATGATCTTGCTATGTTTCATTAAATCAGGAAATACTCCACTGTCAATACATTGATTAAATATGAAAGCTAGATCTGGTGCAATAATGTCAATTGGTGGTTTTATAACACTTATAGAAATGCCCCAGAGATCAGTGGTCTTTTTTACATTAATCATTTTGAATGCCTTGATAATATCGTTTTTGTCCACATGTGCAAACTAAAATTGTGTGACACATTCAGGTAAACTATCTTTTAACAATGATTCTACTATTAAATGAGAAGAGTTTAAAGATTTTGTAGTGGAGACTGGAATATTAGTAAAATAAGTTTCAAATGCCTTTGCTACATCTATATCTTGCTTAATGATATTATTGTTGATATTTAAATTTATTACACTATTATGAGTTTTGGATTTTCCGGTCTCACTATTAACTATTTTCCAAGCTGCTTTTATTTTATCTTGACTGTTTTTAATTTTTGAACTTATATACTGAGATTTAGCAAAGTAACAAACATTTTTAAAGATTTTTTTACTTTTTCTTTAAACTCTTCACTAAAGTTATACCGTTTTTCACTGTACAATTCAAACAAGGTACGCTCTACTCTTATGAATACCTGATGTTGCCCACTCACAAAATGTTGAACTGCCAGAGACCACAATAGTTTTGGATGTGAAAATGGAACTGAATACTTTATTAAATTCAGTGAATAATGTATCGTATAAATCTATGGATTATCATAATTATACAACAAAAAAGGCAAGTTCGTATGGCTGGTTGGCGAAGTTCAATCTTACTTTCTCTAAACGATCAGTGGTAACTGGACAAAGGTCACGGCAAAGAAATCAGAATATACCCAACTGATCTAAAATATATATAAGTGTGTAAGAATATTATATCAACCTCAGCCAGCTAATTGCTAATTTGACTCGTGAACCAAAAGAAAAATGAAAGAAGAATGAAAGAAAAATTTTTGCCATTAGAGAATAAACAAAAATGAAATGTGTGGTTGTCAAAACGTGGTATGTGGAAAGGGAAAGAAAGTGAAAAGAACACGTAAAAAGAATGAAACCAAATGGATGGCCCTATTATACATAGTTACAAACTGAATACTCCTAAACAATTAAATCGAGAAAGAGGATTACTATTTAAAAGTTGGAACGACGAAATTATACAAGAGTCGAGAACAATATGGTCAAGAAGCGCAAGAACCCTAGGAGAAGGCTTATACAGCACATAAGGCAGTCTACGTCTAAATTTAAATTATAAGAATAACTTAAAGTTATAATGCAATGTGTGGACAAATATTTAATAAAATTACTGACGAAATCTGTCAATCTGACATAAATGTTAATTATTCAGGAATTAATATTAGTTAAGTAGATGTAACCAAATTTTTAGGACTAAATTTAGACAAAAAATTTAATTGGAAAACACACGTTAGTAATTTACGTAAAAAAATAAATCAATTCTCTTATGCAATGTATATGTACAAGAGTCGAGAACAGTATAGTCAAGAAGCGCAAGAGATACGGACTAATGGAAACCCTAGGAGAAGGCTTATACAGCACATAAGGCAGTCTACGTCTAAATTTAAATTATAAGAATAACTTAAAGTTATAATGCAATGTGTGGACAAATATTTAATAAAAATTTTAACTAGTGTTATTGACATGGTTGTACTAATTAATAAATAATAAATAAATAAATAAATAAATAAATATGCTCCGCAATGTAGTAAATGAGGCAGCTGTAATTACAGCATACCGTGGATTTGTTGAATCTACTTTACTTTATGGCATTATATTTTGGGGCAATTCTACTTTAAAAGAGCAAATATTTTTAAGTCAAAAGAAATGTGTCAGAGCCATATGCAAACTACAAAAAACTTAGAGCTGTAAACCTTACTTCACTCAACTGAACATTTTAACATTGCCTTGTCTGTACCTATATATTTGAATGATCTGTTTTTGTAAAAATTTATATGGACCTTTTTAGTAACTTTGGATCCAGACGACATAATAATAAACTAAGGCTACCCCCAAATACAACTGCGTTATACAACAAAAGCGTGTTAGTTATGGCTATTCGTGTCTGCAATCGTCTGCCTTCTTTTTAATTAGAGACTTCAAGTCCAGTGGTGTTTAAAGCAAGGCTGAAGAAAATATTATTAGAAAAGGCTTATTATTCTACCTATGATTAATTAAATGATAAAAATTTTGACATTTAACATTATTATTATTATTTTAGAACTTGACTTACATTAATTAAATTAAAATGAAAACATGTTTGTACCTACCTAATTCATTGAATTATACTGTATAATGTATAATAAATATTGCATGCGGACCACGCTGATTATGGCTGTTCTAATATGTATCACCAAACAACTGTTACAAACCCATATTACGCAATAAATGACTTTGATTTGAAATAATTAACTTGCCAATAATTAAATTAAAATTGTGGCTTTTTGACAAAACTTTTTAAAGCGTTAACGAATTTATTGGAAGCTATAATTTACTTATTTCTTAATTAATGTTAAAATAGAACATTATAATACATTTAAATTTAATGTTTTGGAAAACACTTCATTTGCTTGCATAAGTTCATTGGTGTGTGAAACTTCTGTTTGAAAATAAATTATTTCTATATCTATTTCTAATGCACAGAAGCACTTAGAAAAAAAAATACACTTAATAATTAAAAAATACACTGTGGTTACCAACTCAAGGACCATTCTCGCAGAGAGTTGCTTAATTTGGTTGATTTGTTTGGTCCTCGAACCACATTTAAATAATATTTTTTTTTAACACAGCTGTTATGTTTGTTTTAAAGTACTTACCAAGTGAGTTTATTATTAGGCTGGGGAATACGGCTGCAGCACTCAAAAAGTTTTCAAACTTGTTTAAACGAAAAGCTAAGCCGTATGTGGGTATGGCAAACGACATGTAATGAAAAACAAAAATAGTCAATCTTACTGAAGCATTAACATTACTACGACCCAATTTAGCTCCGAAGATATCTATTCCAATAAACTTCATCAAGCCGATGAATCTGGAAATGGTTTTTTTGTAGTCTGCGGGTAGATGTTCATACGCCATTTTCAAAGAGTACACAAGAATCAAACTTGTAGACGTGCCTTGGCTTATTGGTATGGTAACCGCTTATTTTACTTGAATTGTATATTTTTTATAATTTAGTTATAACACCAGTAGGTAGATAAATACGTAAATACTACTTATTTATATAATATTTATTGCCAAAGAATTAACTTTTTTAAATTTATTTCCACTACGAGGACCTCTTACCTACCAAGGTACCTTATGTGAACTGAACACTTCAAATTTTATTAGAAATTAATTGAACATATGGAAGGTAAGCGCTATTTCCCAAATTATAAATATTCATTAGAATACATTAAAAGAGTATTCATCGATTTTTACCTACAGGATGTTTGGAAGATATGCATTAGCCGCCGCGTCTTAGGCGTCGTATTTGTCACAGAACCCACAGGACGCCCGACTCGACACATCAGTCTCTATGCCGTACACAAATAATTACTTGCACAATCCACACAACACATCTAGATCCAAACAATGCAAATCTTTTACTTTGTAATAACGTTTTAAATACTAAAAAGTAAACCGACTTCATTGGATACAATTTGAGACTAAAATTATTTTATTTTGAAATTTATGGTGGAAAGTAGATGACATATATATATGGGTAGGCCAACTAAATGCACTGCTCTGCACTGCACGCAACGAAAATATCATGGATGTATACATTTTTTTGATTTTTGTTGATATTTAAAAAACAGCTCGACCGATTTCAAAAGTTTCTGACGAATTGAGAACTTCCTCGTTTTTTGAAGTCGGTTAAAAAACTAAATAACTAATAGATTACATACGAGTATATAATACATTACTTTTTAATGGTATTAATAATTTACTGCAAAATACAAGTAGAACATCCTTCAAAAGAAGTTAATTACAAAATTCATTAAATACATATTAATGACTAGACCATACCTGTATTAAATTTTAATACTAATAGTTCGCCCGAACTTAGATCTAACGACGTTTGTGTTATGACTTAGACGAGTATCTTGATGTTACCTGCGTATAAAAGTAGATAAGAGTATATAATTGGGTAGTTGGGTATTGAGGGAACGACTGGGAGGGTTGGTTTATGGAGCGCATAGCGGCTCTAATGGACCAGAATTTAGCTGCAGCTCTAAGGGCTCCGCCGACTTCCTGCCAGGGACGTACAGCTCCCGCTCCGGCTAGGGCAGGACCTTCGGGGTCTACCGGCGCTGGCAAGGCGAAGGCAAAATGCTAACCGCCGCCGGTGTCGGCCTCCCCGCCACCCGTGCCGTCGCAAACTGCGTGCACGATTTTGTCTACGGCACCAACGTCGACGTGGACGACCGTAACGGGGAGGAAGAAGACTAAGAGGAAGGCCCAACCACCACAGAATCCCGGCTCGTCAACTGGCCCAAAAACTGGCCCGCATGTTAGCCAACCAAGGACCAGCCCAAGGGCTAGCCAAAAGGCTGTGGGGCCCAAGGCGGGTCCAAGATCCGCGCCTGCGCGGCTGCCATCTTCCGCGGCGATAACAGTGACGGTTCCGGAGGGTTCCGACCTCAGTCTTGCCGCGGTAATGGCGATCGCCAAGGCGCGGATCAGACTGTCAGATGTTGGAGTGGACCAGGTGCGCTCCAAAAAAGCAATAACTGGCGGTCTCATTTTGAAGGTGTCCGGGCCCAACTGCACCTCCAAAGCAGACGCCCTGGCCGAACGCATGCGCGTGGCCCTCGCTGATCTGGGAGTGCGTGTTACACGCCCGGTGAAAACGGGGGAGTTACGGCTAAAGGACCTCGACGACAGCGTCACATCTCGTGAGGTGTTGATCGCGGTCGCCGAGGCCGGAGGCTGCAAGACCGATGATGTGCGGGGGGGCGACATACGCCGCTCAGCCACTGCCCTGGGCACGGTATGGGTCCGTTGTCCACTAGAACTAGTCCACTAGTTGTCCAACAGTACCCTCGTCGAGTACGAGGTGTACTTGGACGCGGTGGGAAACTGCATTCGCAGGTGCCTGCCGTGTCTCGTTCTTGACTTGGGCGAGGTCAACGCGCACTATCGTGTGTGTGGGAGTCCTCAAGACAACATTAGGGGAGAAATCGTGGTGGAATGGGCGGTGGGTATGGCGTGGGCGACTCCTTCTACCACACACCTGGTGACGGGATGGAGAGTAGCGGAGGAGATAAATAATAATAATAAAATAAATAACCCAAACTTAACTAAATTTAAAAACTAAAAGTGCCTCCAGGGTGTCCGCTGCAGCCTCCAGGAGATGGCGTTGTTAGATAGTGGGTGACGTCATGTTTTTTTGCGTTTTATTCCGAGATAAGGAGTGGAAAAAATCGGGAAGGGCAGCCAACCAAAGGAGCTTCACAATGCGCTTTTTTTGCTGGTATAATAACACGGGGTCACCGCTGCGGATCTCGCAGCGTTTCACTTTGAAGTTTCACTTTTTGCCGTAAATTCACTTTTATCGTGATAACTTCACTTCGGCCAGGCTTTAAGCTGCGCGATTTTCACAGGCGTGTGGGCCTTGTCTTCCCACGTATTTTAATATATGACACGGCTTAGTTTGATCGCTTTTTTTAATTTTACTAAATATTTTAGCGCGTAGGGACTTCGAAACGTGGTGCTTTCGGTGGCGTCTGGCACAAGACTGGGTTAGGTTAGGTTAGGTTTGGGGTGCAAGGTCGGGTAACCTCCTCGTGGTGCACCCTGGTAACATCGTGGGATACTTCTGTAGTACGCTGGAGAAGTATCGCACGGTGGCCAATAACCCGACAAGGAGAAGCAGGGTTGGACACCCTGGAAGGGGTGTGCGGGCCCCGCGTAAGCGGGCGGTCGTCGGAGGAGAACTGGTTGTTAAGGCTCTGCCGGTTTCCCAGTCCTCCCCCACAAAGACGATACCGGAAGGCCGCTGGGTTGTTTAGTGGGTATACCGGCCTCGCCGGGGAGTCCCACATAACCCTCCTACTCCCTATGGGGGGGTATGCGTAATGCATTTTTCCCAGCGTCAACAAAAAAAAAAAGGTTAGGTTAGGTTTGGGGTGGGATTCCGAGTGGGGCGGTGCTTCGCTTTGGGGAGGGCAGAGTTGGGCTCGGCGTGCGCTTACCCCGCCGTCGGGAAGGCAGTAGGAGACTAGTCTTTCCTACCACCAGCTCGAAATCGTAATCCTGCAACGGTAGCGGTCATGTCTCGTTACCTGAACAGGACCGATGGTCTTGGCTTGGTCGCCCGGGCTGCGAGGAGTTAACCTCTATAAAAATCCCGTCGGACAAGTGGTGGTGGCAGCACGAGGTCCTTTCTCTTACGAGGATGGCTGGCCGGTAAAGTCAGTCGCTACTGCTACCTAGGCGTAGGCCTTGGTTAGGTCCACCTAACCCTTCCCGGATACACGTGGGCACTGTCCGGGTCGTAGTACCTTTCCCCGGTACTCGATCGATGATACTTACTCATCATGGTGCACTATATCAGCTGGCGTTCCTCAGGGCGGCGTTTTATCACCTCTACTTTTTGCCATTTTCATAAACTCAATCTCCCAACATTTAACTTCATCGTACCACCTCTATGCAGACGATCTACAAATCTACACGCAAGCTCCGGTGGCGTTGTTGCCTGGTGCTATAACATGTATCAACCAGGATCTAAATCGTATTTTGGGTTGGAGTAGGGCTTACGGTCTTAAAATTAATCCCACGAAAACCCAAGCCATTGTCATTGGGGGTTCACGGATGGTGTCCAAAATTGACTGGTCCAGCCTTCCACATATTATTTTTGATGGAGTTCACATACAGCAGAGTGAGACGGTAAAAAATTTAGGTGTTCTCATGGACAGAAATCTGTCATAGGAACAACAGCTAACTGAAGTCAGCCGAAAAACTTTTGCCTCAGTCGGTTCTATTCGGAGACTGCGTAACTTCCTTCCGATTGCCACTAAAATTTCGCTTGCACAGTCACTCCTTCTTCCAATATTAGACTATGCTGATGCCTGCTACTTAGATTTGACTGAACAGCAACTTAACAAACTTGAGCGCCTTCAAAATCTCTCCATTAGATTTATATTTGGGCTGCGCAAATATGACCATGTCTCCGAATTCCGAAAAAAGCTTAAGTGGTTACCAATTCGCTTTCGTCGGAATTCGCATTCTCTGAACGTTTTATATAATATTCTTTTTAATCCTACAACACCTTCCTATCTCAAAGAACGTTTCCAATTTCTCCACCTCACCCACTCTCGATCCTTGCGCTCCTCTGATCCACACTGATCTGACACCTGTCCACACCTCCTCATACTATGCCAATTCTTTCTCAGTACAGGCTGTTCAATTATGGAACGCACTGCCTGATGCTATTAGACGCGCCAAAACACATAGTATCTTAAAATCTATGGTCAAGGAACACTTTTTGTCATGTTGTTAACTATGTATTGTTTGTTTCTTTACGTTATATTGGTATATTTATTTATGTATGTATTAGTTTATTTAGTTTATCTTATTGTATTATTATTATTTAATTTATTTTTGTAGGTAATATTAGGTATTGATGTATTTCACTTTTTGTTATCCTGTAAATATGTATGTACATATAATTTTTATCATAAATCACGCATAGTATTTTCATCACCCCCGATTCAGCTATGTTGATTTCTATCCATCCAAAGGTTGTCTGGCAGAGATCGCTATCTAGCGATAAGACCGCCCATTGTACTACCGTGTAGCTAAACATTGTTTCTTATTACAGTCTAATGTATTTGTGGTGTGCAATAAAGTATTTTCTATTCTATTCTATTCTACTCGTGGGAATTTTGATCGCCTTAAATGCCGCACTGAGGGAGCTGCTGCAGAGCCTGCAAAGGTGTCTGGTGCGGACGCTTCGGCGTCACAAATGGAGGTGGTTGCTTCGGCAACGATGAAGGCTAAGCCTTCAAAACAAGCGCGGGATGCCTCCGGGCGTTTCCTTAAAGGCCCTTCTCAGGGCCAACCCATCGGCCCTTCTCGGGGCCAACCCAAAGGCCCTTCTCGGGGCCAAACCGACGCATCGGCGTTGGCAGAGGTGCCCGTTTCGGCGGTCTGCCTGCATGGCAGAGCGGACGAGTCTTCAGACTCCGAAATGTCGGCCGACTTTGAGTCGGACGCCGGTCCAACGGCGCAAGAAGGTCGCGAGCAATCGCGGAAGAGGGCTTTCTTCGAAGATGTGTCCAACTCGGACTCGTCTAAGGGGAAGGCCAAAAAGAAGGTCAAGGCCAAAAGGCGCTCCGCCATCGCCATTGTCGACACCCACGACGTGGGTCTGGCAGAGGCGGAGCGCCAGCTGAGCCTGGCAAGGCGGGCGCAGGTCCAGCAGGACCTAGAGGAGCAGGTCGCTGCCAAGGAGCAGCAGGCGCAAACTGCGCGAGCCAGGGCCGAGTACGGCGCGTCTAGCGTCCTCTACACGGACCACTCCCTGGCCGAGCTTGAGCGCATGGCTCAGGAGGATGCGGGGGAGATCGTAGAGGTCGCCTCCAAGTCCTCCAACCTGAAGGGGACACTTCAGAAATCGCTGAAGTGTCGTGCCGCAAGCATGCGTGGCATCGTCGGTGAGCTGGTGCAGCGCACCGCCACTGAAGAGACGCGGAAGCTGCAGGCGCGGGTCGACCGCCTGCAGTCGGAGGTCAGCCAGCTGCACCAAAAGCTGGCTGAAGCTACGGCCCGGCCTACCCAGGCTGAGCCCAAATCGGCGGCAGCGGGCCCCTCCTCCTCCAACCTTGAGGATATTATCCGAAAGGTTGTTATGGAGGAGAGGGCGTTCACAAGAGCCTGCCTCGATGGCATCGAGGATAGGCTCTTGCCCGAGAAACGCCTGCGTCCGCCACTAGCGGCAGACAAACGGGCGAAAAAGCCGGGGCCACCTCCCCCAGAAAGGGAGGACGCCCAACTCCCTTCGACCACCCCATCCAACCAGTCGTGGTCGGAGGTGGTCAAGAAGGGAAAGGGCAAGGCGAAAGCGGCCGCCGCCCCTACCACCCCTGCCACCTCATCCTGCCCGCCCCAGGCGGCAGGTAAGGGGAAAGGGAAGGGGAAGAAGTCGGCCCCGAAGCCCGCCGCCGCTGCACCCGCAGCTAAACGGGCTCCCGCCGGTGGGAAGAAGCTTCAGGCTCCTCCCAAGACTGCGGCCGTCGTAGTGACTCTCACCGCAGAGGCTGCAGAGCGAGGGGAGACGTACGAGTCTGTCTTGAAGCGGGCTCGTACAAACGCCGATCCCACCCAACTGGGAATCGGTGCAGTCGCGTGCCGCCGAACGGTAACCGGGGCTCGAATCTTCGAGTTCCCGGGGGCCCAGGGCAGCGCCAACGCAGACCTCTTCGCAACGAAGTTGCGCGAGGTCATTGCGGACGCGGCCAAGGTGGCCAGGCCCGTGAAGTCGGCGGCCTTGGTGGTGACGGACATAAGTCCGTCGACTGTAAGGCCGCCAAGCCGCACTGCGCTATATGCGCAGCCAGCGGCTGCCCGGCGGAGCACATTATGCGGGGGAGGAACCAGCCAGGGCTGGCATCGAGGACAGGCTCTTGCCGGAGAAACGCTTCCGACCGCCACTTGCGGCGGACAAGAAGACAAACAAGCCGGGGCCATCCACCCAAAGGGAGGACGCCCACTTACCTTCAACCACTCCGTCCAACCAGCCGTGGACGGAAGTGGTCAATAAGGGAAAGGGCAAGGCCAAAGAAAAGGCGAGAACGGCCGCCGCCCCTGCCAACCCTACCACCACCACCCCTTCCTGCCCGTCCCAGGCGACTGGCAAGGAAACGGGGAAGGGGAAAGGGGAAAAGTCGGCCCCCAAGCCCCCCACCGCTGCTCCTGCAGCTAAAAGGGTCCCCGCCGGTGGGAGGAAGCTGCGGGCTCCTCCCAAAACCGCGGCCGTCGTGGTGACGCTCACCACAGAGGCTGCGGAGCGAGGTGAGACGTACGAGTCCGTCCTGAAACGGGCTCGTACCAACGCGGATCCCACCCAACTAGGGATCGGTGCAGTCGCGTGCCGCCGAACCCAAACCGGGGCTTGAATTTTCGAGTTTCCGGGGGTTAAAGGCAGCGCCAATGCGGATCTCTTCGCAGCCAAGTTGCAAGAGGTCATCGCAGACGCGGCCAAAGTCGTCAGGCTATAAAGTCTGCAGCCTTAGAGGTGACCGATCTAGATGATTCGGTCACCAAAGAGGAGGTGGTGGTGGCTATCGCAGCGATAGGGGGCTGCGACGTCGCAGCGGTGCAAGGTCGGGCCATTAGGCCCGGCCGCGGCGGCATGGGTACCATCCGCCTTGAATGCCCTATTGCCGTAGCCAAAGCCGTGCTAGACAAGGGACGCCTACAGGTCGGCTTTAGCTCCTGTAGAGTCCGGGCTCTTGAAGATCAGTCTCTGCGCTGCTTCAGGTGCTTCGGAATCGGGCACACTCGGGCTCTTTGTCCGTCCGTGGTTGACAGGACGGACAGCTGCTACCAATGTGGCAAAGGGGGGCACCAAGCTGCCTCCTGCAAGGACAAGGCCTCCGAAGGGGGCGTTCGACGATCGACGCGCTGGCCCGCCTAAAGGGCCAGGTGCGGGAGGCAGTGGAGGTGGGGGACGGGGTGTTGGCTGTGTCGTTTGACATAGCCAACGCCTTCAATTCCGTTCCCCACTCCACGATACTTGAGGCACTCCGTTATCATAGAGTGCCTCAGTATCTGCGGAGGCTGCTGGCTAGCTACCTGGAGGACCGAGCGGTCCTCTTGGTAGATAAAGCTGGCCAGCTGCGGCGGTACGGGGCCGAGGCCGGTGTTCCACAGGGGTCTGTCCTAGGACCCCTCCTGTGGAACATCGGCTTCGATTGGCTCCTGCGGGGAGCTCTCCTCCGAGGCACGAGTGTCATATGCTACGCAGATGACACTCTCCTTACTGCCCGGGGGAGAGACTGGAGGGAGGCGGCGAGCCTGGCCTCGGCCGGCGGATCGCTGGTCGCAGGCAGGATCCGCCGGCTTGGTTTGGGGGTTGCGCTGCATAAAACCGAGGCCGTGTATTTTCACGGGCCTCGGCAGCGCACCCCACCTGACGCCCACATCGTAGTTGAGGGCGTCAGAATCGAGGTGAAGACCCAGATGAAATATCTGGGTCTAGTGCTCGACAGCAGGTGGCACTTCGGCCCGCACTTTAGCGGGCTGTCGACGCGCCTGCTGAAGACCGCGGGGGCGCTTTCGTGGCTCCTCCCAAATCTGGGAGGGCCCAAAGCGCGATGCCGGCATCTTTATGCCGGCATCCTGAAGAGTATGGCCCTTTACGGGGCCCCCATCTGGGCGGACTCCCTCCATAGGAGGGAGAATGCCACCGCACTGCGCAGGCCCCAAAGGGCCATCGCGCAGCGAGTGGCGAGAACCTACCGCTCAGTAGGTTTCTCGGCGGCATGCGCTCTGGCGGGCACCCCTCCTTGGGAACTCGAGGCGGGGGTGCTAGCCAGAGTGTATGAGTGGACGGCGGGGCGTAGGGCGCTCGGGGAGTGCCCCGCCCCGGAAGAGCGGGAAGCCGTTCGGCGAGAGGCAAAGGATGCCGTCGTCCAACATTGGACGGAGAACCTCGCCTCCGCCGTATTCGGGCGCCGGACGCTGGACGCTCTCGGGCCAGTCCTAAAGGATTGGCTCGAGAGGCCGCACGGCTTCCTGTCGTTCCGTCTGGTGCAGGTGCTTTCCGGGCATGGATGCTTCGGAAAATACCTGCATCAGATCGGAAGAGAGGCGGTGCCGTCGTGCCACGAATGTGGTGCGACGGAGGACACGGCGGAACACACCCTCGAGGTGTGCCCGTCGTGGTTCGAGCCGCGCCGCGCCCTGGTGGCGGCAGTGGGGCCGAACCTCTCGCTTCCCAGCGTGGTCAACGCCATGCTGGAGAGCGAGAGGGCCTGGGTGGCGGTGGCCTCCTTCTGCGAAGACGTCATGTCCCAGAAGGAGGCGGCAGAGCGCGCGCGGGAGGAAGATCCTCTCGCGGCGCCTCTGCGTAGGCGGAGAAGGGGTAGGAGAAGGCGACAATAGTCGTTTTCTTTACCCCGGGTCCAGACGGGATTCCGGGGCGAGTGCTTGGGATTGCCCTAAAAGAGATGGGCAATCAGCTTCGGGAACTGTTCGACGTGTGCCTTACGTCAGGGCGGTTCCCGAAACTGTGGAAGAACGGCCGATTGTGCCTGTTAAGGAAGGAGGGTAGACCCGCCGACTCTCCTTCTGGATACAGGCCAATCGTGTTGCTGGATGACACGGGTAAGCTGCTGGAAAGAGTGGTAGCTTCCCGTGTCATCCGGCACCTGGAGGGGACTGGGCCAGGACTATCCGAGGCCCAGTATGGGTTCAGAGCGGGGAGGTCTACCATAGACGCCCTGCTCTGGCTCAAAGGGTGGACGCAGCAGGCGGTCAGTGAGGGCAACAAGGCGTTGGCTGTATCACTTGACATAGCCAACGCCTTTAATAGCCTCCCGCATGGAACAATACAGGAGGCGCTCCGGTATCACGGAGTGCCCCTGTACCTGCGGAGGCTGTTGGTGGACTACCTCCAGGACCGCGAGGTCCTGGTGGAAGGACGCGATGGTGTGAGGCACCGTCGCGTCGCTTGCGGGGTTCCACAGGGGTCCGTATTGGGACCACTCCTGTGGAACATTGGCTATGACTGGGTGCTCCGCGGCACGCTACCCGCAAGTATGCGGGTTGCGTGTTACGCGGATGACACCTTAGTTGTAGTCAAGGGGAAGGACCTCAGGGAAGCGTTGCGGTTAGCCACGGTCGGTACAACGCTCGTGGTCGACCGCATACGCTCCTTGGGGCTGGAGGTAGCCCTCTCCAAGACCGAGGCCCTATTGTTCCATGGGCCTCGGGGGGGACCCCCTCCAGGAACGCGGGTGTTACTGGACGGAGTCCCCGTCCGTGTTGGGACCCAGATGAAATATCTGGGTCTTATCCTGGATGGGAGGTGGGCCTTTGGGGCCCACTTTACACAGTTGGCCCCAAAAGTCGTGAAAGCCGCGGCCGCCCTAGGGAGGCTGCTGCCCAACGTGGGTGGCCCGAGAACCACATGCCGCCGACTATACTCCGGAGTGATCCGGAGTATGGCCTTGTATGGGGCACCTGTCTGGGTGGACGCCCTCGTCCGCAGCAATAAGACCCTGCTGCGACGTCCGCAGCGGGTCATTGCAACAAGGGCGATACGCGGGTACCGGACAGTGTCCTGGACGGCGGCATGCGTGCTGGCCGGAGATCCCCCCTGGGAGCTCCAAGCGGAGATCCTCGCCGAAATTTACCACTTCGTGGCGGCGAGGAGATCCGGTGGAGACCCCCCAGCGTGGGACGAAGTCGCCAGTATGCGGCGGCAGGCGCGGGCCGCTCTCTTGCGGCGGTGGAAGGAGGACCTGGCTCCACCGGTCCCTGGGCAGTGGACGGTGGAGGCGATCCGCCCGGTCCTCCAGAGTTGGGTTGGTCGGCGATTTGGATCGCTGACCTTCCGACTGGTGCAGGTGCTTTCCGGACACGGATGCTTCGGTAAGTACCTGCACCAGATTGCGAGACGGGAGGTCACCCCGACCTGCCAAGAATGTGGAGCGCCAGAGGATACGGCGCTACACACGCTGGAGGTGTGTACTGCGTGGGGTCCCCAGCGGCACACGCTTACAGCATTAGTGGGCCCTGACCTCTCTTTACCGAGCGTGGTTAATGCCATGCTTGGGAGCGAGAGGTCGTGGCAGGCTGTGGTCTCCTTCTGCGAAGCCGTAATTTTGCAGAAGGAGACCGCGGAGCGGGTAAGAGAGAACGACGCACAAGCTGACCCGCTCCGGCGCAGACGTACAGGTGGTAGGAGGAGGCGTTTCGCCCACCTCCTCCCTCCTCCGTAGTGGGGTTACTGTTGGAGAGTCGGGGGACTCACCAGCGGTCTGCACGACCCCACTCGTTGTCTGTGGGGTGACCTGATATGAGCCAGGTCACCCCACCATAGGCGCAGTGGCCCTACCAAGGGCCACCCACCGGGGCAAGATGGTGAATGCTCACGCGACCCCATCTTGCCCCACATAGGTGAAGGACGGACTCATCCCGGGTTTTTAGTGGGTATGCCACCCTTTTGGGTGGAGACTCCCACATAACCACCTCGCTCCCCCGGGCGAGTGTGGTATCCATAAAGGATTTTCCCGGGTCAAAAAAAAAAAAAAAAAAAAAAAAGGAGGGGCAGCTGTGCCTCCTCCGGAAGGAGGAACGCCCGGCGGACTCCCCCTCGGCTTACCGACCCATCGTACTGCTCGATGAGGTCGGTAAACTGTTCGAGGGGATAGTCGCCGGGCGGCTAAAAGGCCTCCTCCGGGAGGTGGGGCCAGATCTGTCGGACGCCCAGTTCGGTTTCCGAAGGGGGCGTTCGACGATCGACGCGCTGGCCCGCCTAAAGGGCCAGGTGCAGGAGGCAGTGGAGGTGGGGGACGGGGTGCTGGCTGTGTCGTTTGACATAGCCAACGCCTTCAATTCCGTTCCCCACTCCACGATACTTGAGGCACTCCGTTATCATGGAGTGCCTCAGTATCTGCGGAGGCTGCTGGCCAGCTACTTGGAGGACCGAGCGGTCCTCCTGGTAGATAAAGCTGGCCAGCTGCGGCGGTACGGGGCCGAGGCCGGTGTTCCACAGGGGTCTGTCCTAGGACCCCTCCTGTGGAACATCGGCTTCGATTGGCTCCTGCGGGGAGCTCTCCTCCGAGGGACGAGTGTCATTTGCTACGCAGATGACACTCTCCTTACTGCCCGGGGGAGAGACTGGAGGGAGGCGGCGAGCCTGGCCTCGGCCGGCGGATCGCTGGTCGCAGGCAGGATCCGCCGGCTTGGTTTGGGGGTTGCGCTACATAAAACCGAGGCCGTGTATTTTCACGGGCCTCGGCAGCGTATTCCTACTGACGCCCACATTTTTGTGGAGGGCGTCAGAATCGAGGTGAAGACCCAGATGAAATATCTGGGTCTAGTGCTCGACAGCAGGTGGCACTTCGGCCCGCACTTTAGCGGGCTGTCGACGCGCCTGCTGAAGACCGCGGGGGCGCTTTCGTGGCTCCTCCCAAATCTGGGAGGGCCCAAAGCGCGATGCCGGCATCTTTATGCCGGCATCCTGAAGAGTATGGCCCTTTACGGGGCCCCCATCTGGGCGGACTCCCTCCATAGGAGGGAGAATGCCACCGCACTGCGCAGGCCCCAAAGGGCCATCGCGCAGCGAGTGGCGAGAACCTACCGCTCAGTAGGTTTCTCGGCGGCATGCGCTCTGGCGGGCACCCCTCCTTGGGAACTCGAGGCGGGGGTGCTAGCCAGAGTGTATGAGTGGACGGCGGGGCGTAGGGCGCTCGGGGAGTGCCCCGCCCCGGAAGAGCGGGAAGCCGTTCGGCGAGAGGCAAAGGATGCCGTCGTCCAACATTGGACGGAGAACCTCGCCTCCGCCGTATTCGGGCGCCGGACGCTGGACGCTCTCGGGCCAGTCCTAAAGGATTGGCTCGAGAGGCCGCACGGCTTCCTGTCGTTCCGTCTGGTGCAGGTGCTTTCCGGGCATGGATGCTTCGGAAAATACCTGCATCAGATCGGAAGAGAGGCGGTGCCGTCGTGCCACGAATGTGGTGCGACGGAGGACACGGCGGAACACACCCTCGAGGTGTGCCCGTCGTGGTTCGAGCCGCGCCGCGCCCTGGTGGCGGCAGTGGGGCCGAACCTCTCGCTTCCCAGCGTGGTCAACGCCATGCTGGAGAGCGAGAGGGCCTGGGTGGCGGTGGCCTCCTTCTGCGAAGACGTCATGTCCCAGAAGGAGGCGGCAGAGCGCGCGCGGGAGGAAGATCCTCTCGCGGCGCCTCTGCGTAGGCGGAGAAGGGGTAGGAGAAGGCGACAATAGTCGTTTTCTCTATCTCTGTGGTGGCGAACAGCGGGAAATAGGCGTGGGGACGCCTTCTCCCGCATTGCACCGTTCACCACCCCCGTCGAGCGGGAACGGCCGAGCACTGCGGTCGTTCCCGGGCCCCTCTCTGTGATGAGGGGCGTGGAGGCCCCGCTGTAAAGGCGGGCGGTCGTCGGCGGGGGACTGGTTGCGAAGGCTCTTGCCAGTTTCCCAGTCCCCCTCCATGAAGACGATGCGGGAGTGCCGCTGGGTTGTTTAGTGGGTATACCGGTCCCTTACAGGGCTGGGGAGTCCCACATACCCCACCCCATCCCCATGGGGGGGGGATGCGTAATGCATTTTTCCCAGCGTCAAAAAAAAAAAAAAAAGGTTAGGTTAGGTTAGGTTGGAGGCCACGGACCTGCTAGGTTGTCCTAGTGGGCGGGGAGGTGAACCCCGACGTGGCGCGTCCCCAGGTGGCGGATAGGGGATCGGCTCCCAGAAATGGGAGCTACCGGCTTACCGGCGCGGACCAAACACCAAAGGAGGGAGGGTTGCGTCGTCCTGCCCGGTTTTCCTCGAGTCGGCTGTATGGGTCAGTTTCCTTGCGGGATTCCGAGTGGGGCGGCACTTCGTGCGGTGCTTTGTGCAGCGCATCTCGCGCAGGCGGGACGCCCTTTTCAGGGCGCAAGGGGGGGTTACTGTTGGAGAATCGGGGGACTCTCTAACGGTCTGCACGACCCCCCTGTGTGAGGGCACGAGGGGTGATTTTTGGTATGAGCAAATTCACCCCTCCATAGAGGAGAAAGGGCCCTTTTTAGGGCCAACCACCGGGGCAAGATGGTTGAATGCTAACGCGACCCCATCTTGTCCCAGAAAGGTGGAAGAGGGACTCATCCCAGGTTTTTAGTGGGTATGCCGCCGTGAGGTAGGCGGAGACTCCCACATAACCACCTTGCTCCCCTGGGCAGGTGGTATCCATAAAGGATTTTCCTGGGTCAAAAAAAAAAAAAAAAAAAAAAAGGTTAGGTTGGAGGGACTGGACAGGGATCCATGGGGGCGCCCTTACCGAATGGTACTGGGCAAGCTCAGACCGTGGGTCCCTCCGTTGACGGAGACCCTGGACCCTGAGTTCGTGGGAAGTGTCGTTGACACGCTCTTCCCTAGGGTCCAGGACAGTCCCTTGCCCCCCGGCACATCGGAACCGACCATCTGGTCCGATGATCTGGGGGTCACTGACCAGGAGTTGGATCGAGCGGTAAAGCGCCTCAGGGCTCGTAACACAGCGCCCGGGCCTGACGGGATTCCCGGTCGGGCCTGGGCGCTGGCTCTATCCGCTGGCTTGGGGGACAGACTGAGACGGCTGTTTGACAGCTGTTTTCGTTTCAGTGTGTTCCCCAAGGAGTGGAAGGAGGCAAGATTGGTCCTCTTGAAGAAGGACGGCAGGGCCGCAGATTCTCCCTCTGCGTATCGTCCCATATGCCTGCTAGACGAAGCCGGCAAATTATTCGAAAGAATAATTGCCGATCGTCTATGCACACATCTGTGGCAGGAAGGTCCCAACCTGTCGGATGACCAGTATGGTTTCCGGCGGGCCCGTTCGACAGTGGACGCGATCCTTCGGGTTCGTTCTCTGTCGAACCAGGTAGTGTCCCGGGGCGGGAGGGCGTTAGCGGTATCTTTGGATATCGTTAACGCCTTTAACTCCCTGCCCTGGAGGGCGATCCGGGAGGCCCTCGTGTTTCACGGAGTGCCCCCCTACCTGCAGGGTATTGTTGGGGCCTACTTGCGTGACAGATGTGTGCAGTATGTGGGCGGGGACGGTGCATTGCACCAGAGGGGGATGAGTTGTGGGGTTCCGCAGGGGTCCGTTTTGGGCCCGCTGTTGTGGAACCTCGCATACGATGCGGTCCTGCGCGTTGAACTCCCTGTCGGCGTACGAGTTGTCTGCTACGCAGACGACACTCTCGTATTAGCCGGCGGGGTCTCCTTCGACGGGACCAAAGGGCTCGCCGAGCTTGGGGTGGCATGTGTCGTGGACAAGATCCACGAGCTGGGTCTTCGGATAGCGCCTCATAAGACCGAGGCGCTGTGGTTCCACAAGCTTCCGAGGGGAAGGGAACCACCCAGCTTGTCGATTCGCGTGGGTGACGTTGACGTACAGGTGGGGCGGTACCTCAAGTACCTGGGCCTCACCTTGGACGGTCGCTGGGACTTCGGGGAGCACTTCAAACGCTCTGTCCCCCGGATTCAGAAGGTGGTGGGTGCTCTGCACAGACTGCTGCCAAATCTCGGGGGACCACGGGAGGGCGTTCGCCGCCTCTACGGGGGGGTAGTGCGATCGATGGCTCTCTACGGAGCACCCGTCTGGTCTGATAGACTGGCGGGTGTTAGGCGCTACAGACTGCTTTATTGCAGCCTGCAGCGCACTATAGCCATTCGAATCGCACGGGGATATCGAACGATATCCTTTGAGGCGGCCACCATCTTGGCGCGGTTTCCGCCGCTCGACATCTTAGCGGAGACGGACGCACGTGTGTACGTTCGTCTTCGATATGATGACGGGAGCGGAATCGCGCCTATTGAAGTGCGGGCCCAAGAGCGTCGACGTGCGCTCCGTAGATGGCGCGAGCGGCTCGAGGAGCCGAGATGCTCGCGTCAGCGTATCGTCGGCGCAATTGCGCCTAACCTCGAAGCCTGGCTGGGGAGGGGGTACGGCAACGTCACCTACAGACTTACTCAGGTACTTACCGGACACGGCGTGTTCGGTGAGTACCTGAGTAGGATCGGTCGGGAATCGACAACACAATGCCACCATTGTGGGAGCGACAGGGATTCCGCGCAGCACACGCTGGAGCAGTGCTCAGCGTGGTGCCTGGAGCGGCGGACTCTGGTCGCTAGGATCGGGCAGGATCTCTCTCTGCCAGCCGTGGTCGAGGCCATGCTGGCGGATGAGACGGCGTGGAGGGCCGTGGCCTCTTTCTGTGAGACCGTTATGGTTCGGAAAGAGGCCGCTGAGCGGGATCGGGAGAGGGCCGATCCCGCTCGGAGGAGGCGGCGGCGGGGTGCTGACAACGGCCGCCCCGCACCGCCTGCCCCGTGAGGGGGCGAGTGGTATCCCCTGCCAAACAGGGGACCTTTTGGGTCCGTGGTCGGCTGGAGTGAGGGCTCTGGCTGGCTGGATACGGATCCCGGGAGGGCGGCGATATTTGTGGCAAATGTCGCCGTAGCACGCGAGGGTGCCGGGCGTGGCTATGGGTGCCATTACCGGGACTGTGCTCAGAGCACGATGCGAGAGGGGCACCGGTGCGTTCCGTATGGAGATCCCGGAGCCCCTTGACATGCATCGAGGCTGGCCACCAGGTGGTTTTTAGTGGGTCGTCGAGGCCGACAACCCCACACTACCCAACTGCGACCCTTAATCGTAGTTGGGTGTCTGCTTGCAGATTTTCCACCTGACCGACGATTTCAGCCCACCAGCAATGGACCCCCCACGGGGGGTGGCTCCGCCGGAGGAGGACGTCCCTCCGGTCGCGGCGGAAGAGCTTGCCGCGGAGGTTCTTCGCCTTCGCGGTAAGAAGACGGCTCCGGGGCCGGACGGCGTCCCGGCACGGGTGGTGGCCATCGCTGCCTCCCAGATGGAGAGGAGGTTTCGGGACCTTTTCGGCGCTTGTTTTGCGTCGGAGAAGTTCCCGAAGCCTTGGAAGGAGGGGCAGCTGTGCCTCCTCCGGAAGGAGGGACGCCCGGCGGACTCCCCCTCGGCTTACCGACCCATCGTACTGCTCGATGAGGTCGGTAAACTGTTCGAGGGGATAGTCGCCGGGCGGCTAAAAGGCCTCCTCCGGGAGGTGGGGCCGGATCTGTCGGACGCCCAGTTCGGTTTCCGAAGGGGGCGTTCGACGATCGACGCGCTGGCCCGCCTAAAGGGCCAGGTGCGGGAGGCAGTGGAGGTGGGGGACGGGGTGTTGGCTGTGTCGTTTGACATAGCCAACGCCTTCAATTCCGTTCCCCACTCCACGATACTTGAGGCACTCCGTTATCATAGAGTGCCTCAGTATCTGCGGAGGCTGCTGGCTAGCTACCTGGAGGACCGAGCGGTCCTCTTGGTAGATAAAGCTGGCCAGCTGCGGCGGTACGGGGCCGAGGCCGGTGTTCCACAGGGGTCTGTCCTAGGACCCCTCCTGTGGAACATCGGCTTCGATTGGCTCCTGCGGGGAGCTCTCCTCCGAGGCACGAGTGTCATATGCTACGCAGATGACACTCTCCTTACTGCCCGGGGGAGAGACTGGAGGGAGGCGGCGAGCCTGGCCTCGGCCGGCGGATCGCTGGTCGCAGGCAGGATCCGCCGGCTTGGTTTGGGGGTTGCGCTGCATAAAACCGAGGCCGTGTATTTTCACGGGCCTCGGCAGCGCACCCCACCTGACGCCCACATCGTAGTTGAGGGCGTCAGGGTCGAAGTGAAGGCCCAGATGAAGTATCTGGGCCTGGTGCTTGATAGCAGGTGGCGCTTCGGCCCGCACTTTAGCGGGCTGTCGACGCGCCTGCTGAAGACCGCAGGGGCGCTTTCGTGGCTCCTCCCAAATCTGGGAGGGCCCAAAGCGCGATGCCGGCAACTTTATGCCGGCATCCTGAAGAGTATGGCCCTTTACGGGGCCCCCACCTGGGCGGACTCCCTCCATAGGAGGGAGAATGCCACCGCACTGCGCAGGCCCCAAAGGGCCATCGCGCAGCGAGTGGCGAGAACCTACCGCTCAGTAGGTTTCTCGGCGGCATGCGCTCTGGCGGGCACCCCTCCTTGGGAACTCGAGGCGGGGGTGCTAGCCAGAGTGTATGAGTGGACGGCGGGGCGTAGGGCGCTCGGGGAGTGCCCCGCCCCGGAAGAGCGGGAAGCCGTTCGGCGAGAGGCGAGGGATGCCGTCGTCCAGCATTGGACGGAGAACCTCGCCTCCGCCGTATTCGGGCGCCGGACGCTGGACGCTCTCGGGCCAGTCCTAAAGGATTGGCTCGAGAGGCCGCACGGCTTCCTGTCGTTCCGTATGGTGCAGGTGCTTTCCGGGCATGGATGCTTTGGAAAATACCTGCATCAGATCGGCAGAGAGGCGGCGCCGTCGTGCCACGAATGTGGTGCGACGGAGGACACGGCGGAACACACAGGGTTCCACAGGGGTCCGTATTGGGACCACTCCTGTGGAACATTGGCTATGACTGGGTGCTCCGCGGCACGCTACCCGCAAGTATGCGGGTTGCGTGTTACGCGGATGACACCCTAGTTGTAGTCAAGGGGAAGGACCTCAGGGAAGCGTTGCGGTTAGCCACGGTCGGTACAACGTTCGTGGTCGACCGCATACGCTCCTTGGGGCTGGAGGTAGCCCTCTCCAAGACCGAGGCCCTATTGTTCCACGGGCCTCGGGGGGGACCCCCTCCAGGAACGCGGGTGTTACTGGACGGAGTCTCCGTCCGTGTTGGGACGGGGACCCGTACGGGAGGCCATACAAGGCGGCGCGGAACAAACTGCGCCCCTTTGGTCCCCCGCTCACGGAGTCCCTGGAGCCGGCATTGCTGGATGGGGTGGTTCGGTCCCTATTTCCATCTGGGACCGACGATTTCAGCCCACCAGCAATGGACCCCCCACGGGGGGTGGCTCCGCCGGAGGAGGACGTCCCTCCGGTCGCGGCGGAAGAGCTTGCCGCGGAGGTTCTTCGCCTTCGCGGTAAGAAGACGGCTCCGGGGCCGGACGGCGTCCCGGCACGGGTGGTGGCCATCGCTGCCTCCCAGATGGAGAGGAGGTTTCGGGACCTTTTCGGCGCTTGTTTCGCGTCGGAGAGGTTCCCGAAGCCTTGGAAGGAGGGGCAGCTGTGCCTCCTCCGGAAGGAGGGACGCCCGGCGGACTCCCCCTCGGCTTACCGATGCGTAATGCATTTTTCCCAGCGTCAAAAAAAAAAAAAAAAAAAAAAAAAAAAGGTGGAGGTTAGTTTAGGTTAGGTTAGGTTAGGTTAGGTTAGGTTAGGTTAGGTTAGGTTAGGTTAGGTTAGGTTAGGTTAGGTTAGGTTAGGTTAGGTTAGGTTAGGTTAGGTTAGGTTAGGTTAGGTTAGGTTAGGTTAGGTTAGGTTAGGTTAGGTTAGGTTAGGTTAGGTTAGGTTCCACGGACCTGCTAGGTTGTCCTAGTGGGCGGGGAGGTGAACCCCGACGTGGCGCGTCCCCAGGTGGCGGATAGGGGATCGGCTCCCAGGAATGGGAGCTACCGGTTTACCGGCGCGGACCAAACACCAAAGGAGGGAGTGTTGCGTCGTCCTGCCCGGTTTTCCGCGAGTCGGCTGTATGGGTCAGTTTCCTTGCGGGATTCCGAGTGGGGCGGTGCTTCGTGCGGTGCTTCGTGCAGCGCATCTCGCGCAGGCGGGACGCCCTTTTCAGGGCGCAAGGGGGGGTTACCGTTGGAGAATCGGGGGACTCTCTAACGGTCTGCACGACCCCCCTGCATGAGGGCACGAGGGGTGATTTTTGGTATGAGCAAATTCACCCCTCTATAGAGGAGAAAGGGCCCTTTTTAGGGCCAACCACCGGGGCAAGATGGTTGAATGCTAACGCGACCCCATCTTGTCCCACAAAGGTGGAAGAGGGACTCATCCCAGGTTTTTAGTGGGTATGCCGCCGTGAGGTAGGCGGAGACTCCCACATAACCACCTTGCTCCCCCGGGCAGGTGGTATCCATAAAGGATTTTCCTGGGTCAAAAAAAAAAAAAAAAAAAAAAAAGGTTAGGTTAGGTTAGGTCCACGGACCTGCTAGGTTCTGTCCTAGTGGGCGGGGAGGTGTACCCCGACGTGGCGCGTCCCCAGGTGGCGGATAGGGGATCGGCTCCCAGATATGGGAGCTACCGGTATACCGGCGCGGACCAAACACAAAAATGTGCTCCTGGATCTGTTGGTTTTGCGTCGTTCTGCTCGATATCCCGCGGGTCGGCTGTATGGGTCAGTTTCCTCGCGGGATCTCGGGTGGAGCGGCGCTTTTCTTGCGGATTCGGGGGCACTAGGGGGGGAAGGGCTCATTTATGGGCGCGACTAGCAGGGAGGGCTAGGAAGCAGGAGTCCAAATCTCAAGGTCTGGCGCTCGCCGAGGGGAGTACTGATATGTGAATCGAGAACTGTGCTATTTTGGTACAGGTCTGGATTCACATACCGGTATGGTCGGGGGGAACCCGGCCGCTAGGGCGCCACAAAGAGGACCTCACCTCGTTAAAAAAGGAAAAAACAACTATGGAACAAGCGAATGTGGAAAAACTACCCCAGGCGGGTCCTGTCCTCTCAGAGGATGGAGAATCCCGCAGTGCTCCGGCACTCTGCCCCTCGTATTCTGGGGGGGGCAACAAACGCTTAAACCCTATGGGTTCTTCGTCGATGTTGGTGGCAGGCATACCTGCGAATGCGAATTTCGTCGCCAAGGAAGCTGTGATGCAGCCATGCCTCGCATCAGGGCCACCCCGTCCAAAAAGGCAGTCTACTGGTGGAACGAGGAGATTGCCCGGCTCCGTCGCTCCTGCGTAGAGGAGCGCCGCGCCTTCCAGCGGTATCGGAGGCGCCGAAACCGCAATGAAGGCGAGGAGGACCGGTTGTACGCCGTGTACAGGGAGGTGGCGGTGGCGCTCCGCCTTGCCATAAACCGGTCCAAGGCCGCAATGTGGGAGGAACTGCTGGAGACGCTAAAGAGGGATCCCTGGGGTAGGCCGTACAAGTTAGTACGGCAAAAGCTACGCCCTTGGACTCCTCCTATCACCAGCGGCTTAGAGCCGGCGGTCCTCATGAGGGTGGTCGAGGCACTGTTTCCGACCATAGGAACGGATTTTGTGCCTCCCACCATGGCACCACCAGCTTCGGAAGAGGGAGACTCGGGTAATGAGGATGTGCCCGAAGTCTCGAAAGAGGAGGTGGGCAGGGCCGTGTTACGAATCAAGAACAAAAACACGGCCCCGGGACCCGATGGCATTCCTTGCCGCGCCTGGGTCCTTGCCCTTAGCGGGGAGCTGGAAGTTCTAGAGCCCCAACTAAGGGCTCTGTTTAGTAGGTGCGTGCGGGAAGGCGTCTTCCCGCACAGATGGAAGGAAGGCCGCCTGGTCCTACTCCGTAAGGATGGACGGCCAGCCGCTGACCCATCGGGATATCGGCCAATAGTTTTGCTCGATGAGGCGGGGAAGCTACTGGAGAGGGTGATTGCCAACCGCCTCATCGAGCATATGGAGGTGGTGGGTCCGAATCTTTCGGACGCCCAATTCGGGTTCCGCTGTGGCCGGTCGACCATTGACGCGATCGGCCGCCTGCGGGACATGGCGAAGGAGGCGGTGTTGGAGGGTGGGCTGTTGTTGGCTGTGTCACTCGACATAAAAAATGCCTTCAACAGCCTACCCTGGGTGACAATTATGGAGGCACTCCGCTATCATGGAGTGCCTCCATACTTGAAGAGACTAGTGGGGAACTACCTATCGGACAGGGCGGTAGTTTTCCCCACCAGTGATGGCGCGGGTGCACGCCGGCGGATGTCGTGCGGTGTACCCCAGGGGTCCGTACTTGGGCCCCTGCTATGGAACATCGGGTATGATCACGTCCTTCGCTGCGCTAACCTGCGCGGCGTGGACGTGATCTGCTACGCCGACGACACCCTTGTAACGGCCCGGGGTTCTGACCTCCGGGCCACCACCGTGTTGGCCACTGCCGGTGTCGCGGCAGTGGTGTCGAGGATCCGGAGATTGGGGCTAGAGGTGGCCCTCCATAAGTCCGAGGCCATCTGTTTTTACGGGCCTCGGCAGAGACCATCACCGGGTACCACCATAGTGGTTGGGGGAACGCCCATCCCAGTCGAGACGACGCTGAAGTACCTTGGCGTCGTCCTCGACAGCAAGTGGGACTTCGGGTTTCATCTCGAGCGCCTAGTTCCGAGGTTGGTGGATACGGCAGGCGCCCTTAGCCGCCTGCTCCCCAACCTAGGTGGAGGGAATGGGAGCTGCCGCCGTTTGTACATGGGGGTGGTCCGATCGATGGCCCTTTATGGGGCCCCGATATGGGCGGGGTCCCTGAAGAACCGCCACAAAGCCCTTCTGCACCAAGCGCAGAGGGTCATGGCGGTTCGGGTGATAAGGGGCTATCGGACCATCGGACATGAGGTGGCCTGCGCTCTTGCCGGGTCCCTCCCGTGGGACCTTGAGGCTGAGGTTCAATCCTCGGTCTACTGGAAACGGGCGCACGCCCAAAGCCTGGGCAACCGTCCCGAACCCGACGAAGTGGTGCGGTGGCGCATGGATGCCCAGGAAGCGGCGAGTGGCGAGTGGCGGCAGCGGCTCGAAGGTTTAAACACTACAAGTGTGGGATCCCGACGCTGGACGTTGGAAGGAATCCTGCCCATTCTGGTGGAATGGGCTGGGCGGGAGGGGGGTCAGATGACTTTCCGGCTTACACAGGTTCTCTCGGGGCATGGTTGCTTCGGGAGGTACCTATGTAATGTAGCCGGAAAGGAGTCGACCCGGGAATGCCACCATTGTGGCTATGCGGAGGATACTGCACAGCACACGATGGAGGCATGCCCTGCATGGGCGGGGCCGCGGGTAGTGCTCACTGCGGCCCTAGAAGGAGGGGACCCTACACTACCGATTGTCATGGAGAAGATGGTCGGCAGTGAAAGAGTATGGGAAGCAATGGTCTCCTTCTGTGAGGACGTGATGTCGCAGAAGGAGGCCGCGGAGCGTGAAAGAGAGCGAGATCCGCTCTCTCAAAGACTCCATCATGGGCGGGGTAGGCGAGCTACGCGCTCGCAACACGACCCGCCAGGAGGGTCTCGGGTAGTAGGTGCGGGGGCACCTGCTGCCCATTAACGAGACCTTCCGGAGAAGGTAGGAGGGGTTTACCCCTCTGAGGAGGTCCGCTCATCTCATCGGGCGGATGCGGGCTACAGGCGAGGCCAGGCGGACTGTTGAGTCACCGCCGGCTTCGCCTTTGCCAACAGAGGTGGAAATAGTGAGGTTTTTTTTTTTTTTTTTTTTTTTTTTTTTTTTTTTTTTTTTTTTTTTTTTTTTTTTTTTTAGTGGGTATACCCGAAAGGGGAGTCCCACATACCCTGTCGATGCCCCCCGGCAATCGGCGGGGATGCGTAAAGCATTTTCCTCATTTAAAAAAAAAAAAAAAAAAAAAAAAAAAAAGGTTAGGTTAGGTTAGGTTAGGTTAGGTTAGGTTAGGTTAGGTTAGGTTAGGTTAGGTTAGGTTAGGTTAGGTTAGGTTAGGTTAGGTTAGGTTAGGTTAGGTTAGGTTTCGAGAAGCTGGAGCGGTCCCTAACAATAAGGTTAGGGAACATGCTGGACGCCCGGATATCGGGACTCAAAGATCAGTCTGTGCCAGCACCGCCGGTCCGCCCTCCTTTAGGGGCCAAGAGATCGGCACAGGCAGCAGCGGCAGCGGCTGCCACCAAATCACCAAAGCCGGCAGCCAAGCCGGCTCCCAATCTCGCCCCTAAAGGGGCGGCCCACAATGAGGGACCCTCTACCCAGAGCGCAAGGCAGGCTGCTCCACAAGAGCAAACCTGGGCCAAAGTGGTGGGAAGGGGAAAAGGAAAGGGAAAGTCTTCCCTTCCCTCTTCTGCACCTGCTGCCCCCGCGGCCCAGGCTCCAGCTAAGAAGCAGGCGGCTAACATGGCCGACAAGGCCAAGAAGACGGCCCTGAAACCCCATAAGTCCGCGGCAGTCGTGCTGGCTCTTCAGCCGGAAGCCGCGGAGAAAGGGGTGACGTACAGCGCCGTCCTTCAAATGGCGCAGGATAAGGTGGATCTCAAGGAGCTGGGTATTGACCAGCTCCGTTTCCGCCAGACGGCCACGGGGGCGAGGATGCTGGAAGTTCCTGGCCCCCAAAATTCCGAGAAGGCGGACAGACTCGCGGAGAAGCTCCGCAGTGTCCTTGGGGAGGTGGCCAACATCGGCAGGCCAACTAAGACCGCCGATATAAGGATCACGGGCCTGGACGATGCGGCCACCAAAGAGAAAGTGGCAAAAGCGGTAGCAGAGGCCGGAAGCTGTGACGTCCGGCTGGTTGTGGCCCGGGAGATCCACCCCGGTCCCTACGGCACTGGCTCCATTCTGGTGTCCTGCCCGGTTTCGGCAGCCAAAGTGCTGTCGGATAAGGGCAGAGTACTGATAGGATGGAGCTCAGTGCGAGTGGTGGCCCTAGGGGCGCGACCCATGCGCTGCTATAAGTGCATGGGACTAGGGCACACACGTGCCCTGTGTACCGCGTCAGCCGACAGAGGGGACCTGTGTTTCCGGTGTGGAGACACAGGTCATAAGGCGGCCGCCTGCGGGAAGGCCGAACCTCGCTGCGCAATTTGCGCAGAGTCGAAGAGGCCTTCCGGGCACGTGATGGGGGGACACAAGTGTGTCCCTCCAAAGACAAAGGGGCCGGCCAACAGGACCCGGGCTACCCCTGGGGCCACAGTTCCGCCCGCCCCTGAAGCCGGACGCCAAGCGGCAAGCGAAGAGGTTGTGATGTCGGATTAATGGATCAAGTCCGACATCACAACCTTCTCCAGACGAACCTAAACCACTGCGCTGGGGCCCAAGATCTGCTAATGCAGACCCTAGCGCAGTGGCAGATTGACCTAGCGGTTGCCGCGGAGCCGTACTACATCCCCCCCCATTCCTGTTGGGCAGGGGATCTAGACGGCTCTGTTGCCATTATTGGACGGTCGGGATCAGCCCTCCCTCTCTTAGTAGAAGAGAGGGGCCCTGGGTACGTGGTGGCCAAGTGGGGGGAGTACGCCATCATCGGCGTATACTTCTCCCCCAACAAAACCGCTGCAGCACTGGAGGTCTTTATGGACCTCTTAGCCGCGGCGGTTCAAAGACAGGCGCCACGTCAGGTCCTCCTAATGGGGGACCTGAACGCCAAGGCCCGGGACTGGGGCAACCGCCATACTGACTCTCGTGGGGAGATTGTCAGGGAGTGGGCGGTTGCCACAGGACTGACCCTGCTGAACAGAGGGTCGGCCCACACGTGCGTGCAGTATAACGGGGGGTCTGTGGTGGACCTATCGTTCGCCTCCCCGGTTGCTGCAGCACGTGTGCAGTCCTGGAGGGTAATGTCGGAGGTGGAGAATCTCTCGAACCATAAGTATATTAGGTTCGAGCTTCTCCACTCCGACAACCCAGGAGGATCGCAGCGCGTGGTGCGGGCAAATTTCCCGCGCTGGACGATTAGTCGCCTTGATGCCGAACTGGCAAAAGAGGCGGCTATTGTCCAGTCGTGGTCTGCCACGGCCACGCACCCGGAAGTGGACGTTGCAGCGATCCACTTCCGCGAGGCGGTGACGGCAGTGTGTGACGCTGCAATGCCGAGGTCCCGTGGCCGTCCCGACCGCCGCCAGGTCTACTGGTGGTGCTCGGAGATAGCGGGTCTCCGAGCTGTCTGCTCAGAGGTGCGTCGGCCTTACGCCCGCTGTAGGGGGCGGCGTAACGGCCGCACTGATGAGCAGATGTCAGCAGAGGAGCTTGAGGTTGAGCGCCAGCTGTACAGCGCTTACCGCGAAGCGAAGCGGGAGCTGCAGCTGGCGATCTCCAGGGCCAAGTCCCAGGCTTGGGGTGAGGTCCTGGAGGGCCTCGACAGGGACCCCTGGGGGCGTCCATATAAGGCCGCCCGGAAGAATTTCCGGGGCCAGACGTCCCCGGTAGCGGAGTCCCTTGACCCGGAGGTGATGGTCAGGGTGTTGGGGGGGCTATTCCCTAATAGTAGCCCCAATCACCACCCTCCGACGATGGTGCCGTCCTTCCCGGAGGACCCGGTTGAACCGGCTTCCGTCCCGACATTGTCCGAGGTGGAGATGGCGGTGGCGGTTGGCCGCCTCCGGGGCAAGAGGACTGCCCCGGGTCCTGACGGAATTCCGGGGCGAGTCCTCGGGATCGCCCTAAGGGAGATGGGCGATCAGCTTCGGGAACTCTTCGACGTGTGCCTCGCGTCGGGGCGGTTCCCGAAGCCGTGGAAGGATGGCCGATTGTGCCTGTTAAGGAAGGAGGGTCGACCCGCCGACTCTCCTTCTGGATACAGGCCAATTGTGTTGTTGGATGACACGGGTAAGCTGCTCGAAAGAGTGATAGCGGCCCGTGTCATCCGGCACCTGGAGGGGACTGGGCCAGGATTATCCGAGGCCCAGTATGGGTTCAGAGCGGGGCGGTCTACTATAGATGCCCTGCTCTGGCTCAAAGGGTGGACGCAGCAGGCGGTCAGCGAGGGCAACAAGGCGTTGGCTGTGTCACTTGACATAACCAACGCCTTCAACAGCCTCCCGCACGGAACAATACAGGAGGCGCTCCGGTATCACGGAGTGCCCCTGTATCTGCGGAGGCTGTTGGCTGACTACCTCCAGGACCGCGAGGTCCTGGTGGAAGGACGCGACGGTCTGAGGCGCCGTCGCGTCGCCTGCGGGGTTCCACAGGGGTCGGTCCTGGGACCACTTCTGTGGAACATTGGCTACGACTGGGTGCTCCGCGGCACGCTTCCTGCAAGTATGCAGGTTGCGTGCTACGCGGATGACACCCTAGTCGTAGTTAAGGGGAGGGACCTCAGGGAAGCGGTGCGGTTGGCCACGGTCGGTACAACGCTCGTGGTCGACCGCATACGCTCCCTGGGGCTGGAGGTAGCCCTCTCCAAGACCGAGGCCCTATTGTTCCATGGGCCTCGGGGGGGACCCCCTCCAGGCACGCGGGTGCTACTGGACGGGGTCTCTGTCCGGGTTGGGACCCAGATGAGGTATCTGGGTCTCATCCTGGATGGGAGGTGGGCTTTTGGGGCCCACTTTACACAGTTGGCCCCAAAAGTCGTGGGAGCCGCGGCCGCCTTAGGGCGGCTGCTGCCCAACGTGGGTGGCCCGAACGCCACATGCCGCCGACTATACTCCGGAGTAATCCGGAGTATGGCCTTATATGGGGCACCGGTCTGGGCGGACGCCCTCGTCCGCAGCAATAGGACCCTGCTGCGACGTCCGCAGCGGGTCATTGCGACGAGGGCAATACGCGCGTACCGGACGGTGTCCTGGACGGCGGCGTGCGTGCTGGCCGGAGATCCCCCCTGGGAGCTCCAAGCGGAGATCCTCGCCGAAGTTTACCACTTCGTGGCGGCGAGGAGATCCGGTGGAGACCCCCCAGCGTGGGATGAAGTCGCCAGCATGCGGCGGCAGGCGCGGGCCGCTCTGTTGCGGCGGTGGACGGAGGACCTAGCGCCACCGGTCCCTGGGCAGTGGACGGTGGAGGCGATTCGCCCGGTCCTCCAGAAGTGGGTGGGCCGGCGTTTTGGGTCGCTGACCTTCCGACTGGTGCAGGTGCTCTCCGGACACGGTTGTTTCGGAAAGTACTTGCACCAGATCGCGAGACGGGAGGCCGACCCGGCCTGCCAAGAGTGTGGGGCGCCGGAAGACACGGCGCTCCACACGCTGGAGGTGTGTGCCGCATGGGGACCCCAGCGACACACACTTTCGGCACTCGTGGGTCGCGATCTCTCTCTGCCGAGCGTGGTTAATGCCATGCTCGGCAGCGAAAGATCGTGGCAGGCGGTGGTCTCTTTCTGCGAAGCAGTCATATCGCAGAAGGAGACCGCGGAGCGGGTCAGAGAGAACGACGCCCGAGCTGACCCGCTCCGGCGCAGACGTACAGGAGGTAGGAGGAGGCGTTTCGCCCACCTCCTCCCTCCTCCGTAGTGGGGTTACTGTTGGAGAGTCGGGGGACTCTCCAGCGGTCTGCACGACCCCACTCGTTGTCTGTGGGGTGACCTGATATGAGCAAGGTCACCCCACCATAGGCGCAGTGGCCCTACTAAGGGCCACCCACCGGGGCAAGATGGTGAATGCTAGCGCGACCCCATCTTGCCCCACATAGGTGGAGGACGGACTCATCCCGGGTTTTTAGTGGGTATGCCACCCTTCGGGTGGAGACTCCCACATAACCCTCTCGCCCCCCCGGGCGAGAGTGGTATCCATAAAGGATTTTCCCGGGTCAAAAAAAAAAAAAAAAAAAAAAAAAAAAAAAAAAAAAAAAAAAAAAAAAAAAAAAAAAAAGGTTAGGTTAGGTTAGGTTAGGTTAGGTTAGGTTAGGTTAGGTTAGGTTAGGTTAGGTTAGGTTAGGTTAGGTTAGGTTAGGTTAGGTTAGGTTAGGTTGGGGTGCAAGGTCGGGTAACCTCCTCGTTGGTGCACCCTGGTAACACCGTGGGATACTTCTGTAGTACGCTGGAGAAGTATCGCACGGTGGCCAATAACCCGACACGGCGGGCATCTCCACGTGTCTCTCTGAGTAGCAGAAGGCACGTTGAGATGAGACAAGGGCGGAAACCGCTTTCGCGGTCTAGGTTGGGGCTTGTGCCTAGGATAGGTTAGGTAGGTCAGGCTAGGTCAGGTAGGTTAGGATAGGTTAGGGTTTAGTTAGTGTTGCGTCGTCCTGCCCGGCTTCCCGCGAGTCGGCTGTATGGGTCAGTTTCCTTGCGGGAATCCGAGTGGGGCGGTGCTTAGGGGTGTCCGGAGTTGGGCTCGGCGTGCGCTTACCCCGCCGTCGGGCAGGTAGTGGGAGACTAGTTTTCCCTGCCCCCAGCTCGAAGTCGTAATCCTGCAACGGTTGCGGTCATGTCTCGTAACCTGATCAGGACCGATGGTCTTGGCTTGGTCGCCCGGGCTGCGAGGAGTTAACCTCTATAAAAAATCCCGTCGGACAAGTGGTGGTGGCAGCACGAGGTCCTTTCTCTTACGAGGATGGCTGGCCGGTAAAGTCAGTCGCTACTGCTACCTAGGCGTAGGCCTTGGTTAGGTCCACCTAACCCTTCCCGGATACACGTGGGCACTGTCCGGGTCGTAGTACCCTTCCCCGGTACTCGTGGGAATGTTGATGGATTCACTAACCAAAACCCAAAAGGAGGGCGGTCGCCTCGAATGCCGCATTGAGGGAGTTGCTGCAGAGCCTGCAAAGGTATCTGGTGCGGACGCTTCGGCGTCATCGAAAGGGTCAGCGGAGGCTTTGCCTTCCAAACCTGCGCGGGACGCTTTCGGGCGTTTCAAAAAAGGCTCTTCTCAGGGCCAACCAAAAGGCCCTTCTCAGGGCCAACCCAAGGATGCCGCATCGGTGTCAAAAGATAGCCGCACATCATCTGTGGCTAGCGTGTATGGCAGGGCGGACGAAATGTCGGAATCCGACAATGAGTCCGATGTGTTTCAGTCGGACGCCAGTTCGACGGCAACAGTGGAAGGTCGCAACCAAACGCGAAAGCGGGCCTTCTTGAAGGAAGGTTCTGGCTCTTCGGATTCGACGAGGGGTAAGCCCAAGAAGAAGTTAAAGGCCAAAAAGCCTTCCAAAATTGCGGACACCCACGATGTGGGTTTGAAAGACGCCCAACACCAGCTTAACCTGGCTCGGCGGGCGCAGTTCCAGCAGGAGCTAGAGGAGAGGGTTGCCGCCAAAGAACAGCAGGCGCGCGCCGCGCGGGCTAAAGCCGGGTACGGTGCGTCTAGCGTTCTTTACGCAGACCACTCCGTAGCCGAGCTGGAGCGCATGGCGCAGGAGGACGAAGGGGAGATAGTGGAGGTCGCCTCTAAGTCCTCCAACCTAAAAGGGACTTTACAAAAGTCCCTGAAGTGCAGGGCCGCGAGCATGCGCGGCATCATTGGGGAGCTGGTGCAGCGCACCTCAACCGATGAAACGCGGCAACTGCAGGTGAAGGTCGATCGCCTGCAGTCCGAAGTAAGCCAGCTGCACAAGAAGCTGGCTGAAGCCACAGCTCGGCCAGCCCAGGCTGACACCAGACCAGCGGCAGAAGGCCCCTCCTCCAACCTTGAGGATATTATTCGCAAGGTTGTCATGGAGGAAAGGTCTTTTACGAGAGCCTGCTTCGCTGGCATCGAGGACAGGCTCTTGCCGGAGAAACGCTCCCGACCGCCACTTGCGGCGGACAAGAAGACCAGCAAGCCGGGGCCATCCGAGGACGCCCATTTACCCTCAACCACTCCGTCCAACCAGCCGTGGACGGAAGTGGTCAATAAGGGAAAGGGCAAAGAAAAGGCGAGAACGGCCGCCGCCCCTACCGCCCCCACCACCACCACTCCTTCCTGCCCGTCCCAGACGACTGGCAAGGGAAAGGGGAAGGGGAAAGGGGAAAAGTCGGCCCCCAAGCCCCCCACCGCTGCTCCTGCAGCCAAAAGGGTCCCCGCCGGTGGGAGGAAGCTGCGGGCTCCTCCCAAAACCGCGGCCGTAGTGGTGACGCTCACCACAGAGGCTGCGGAGCGAGGTGAGACGTACGAGTCAATCCTGAAGCGGGCTCGTACCAACGCCGATCCCACCCAACTAGGGATCGGTGCAGTCGCGTGCCGCCGTACTCAAGCCGGAGCTCGAATCTTCGAGTTCGCGGGGGCTAACGGCGGCGCCAACGCGGACCTCTTCGCAGCCAAGTTGCAAGAGGTCATCGCGGACGCGGCCAAAGTGGTCAGGCCAGTCAAGTCTGCTGTCTTGGAGGTGACCGATCTGGACGATTCGGTCACCAAAGAGGAAGTGGTGGCGGCGGTCGCGGCAATAGGGGGCTGCGACGTTACAGCGGTGCAGGGTCGGGGCATCAGGCCAGGCCGCGGCGACATGGGTACCATTCGCCTTGAGTGCCCAGTTGTCGCAGCTAAGGCTGTCCTCGCCAAAGGACGGCTACAGGTCGGGTTCAGCTCCTGCAGAGTCCGGGCACTTGAAGAACAGCCTCTGCGCTGCTTCAAGTGCTTCGGAATCGGGCACACTCGGGCCCTCTGTCCGTCCGAGGTTGACCGGACAGACAGTTGTTACCGCTGTGGCAAAGAGGGGCACAAAGCCGCCTCCTGCAAGGCCGCCACGCCACGCTGCGCAGTGTGTGCTGCCAGCGGTCACCCGGCGGGTCACGTAATGAAGGGGAGGAACTGTAATCCTCCCCCTAAGAAGGGCAAAGCACAGGCACCGACCCGGCCTGCCACTTCTACCGCCGACCCTGAAGCGGGAGCTTCGGCGGCCGATGAGGGGGGTGCGATGTCCGATTGATGGATAGGGTTGAACATCGCATCCTCCAGGCGAACACCAACCACTGTAAATCAGCCCAGGACCTGCTGATGCAGGCCATGGCTGAGTGGTTGGTGGACGTGGCGGTGGTTGCCGAGCCGTATTCGGTCCCCAGTCGATGGCTGGGTGATCGGGACGGCTTGGTGGCATTGATTTCGCGGTCTTCCACAGACTCCCCTCCTCTCTCGCTCTTAGAGAGAGGACCGGGATACGTGGCCGCCGCGTGGGGAGAAATAGCCCTGGTGGGGGTTTATTTCTCTCCAAACCGACCTCTCGTGGATTTCGAGATCTTTCTTGAAATCCTCACCGCAGTGGTCGGCAGGGCGGCACCACGCCAGGTTGCCGTGCTGGGTGACCTGAACGCCAAGTCGGCGGCCTGGGGCAACCCGGCCGCTTATTGCAACGTCCGGGGACGCGCTGTTGAGTTTTGGGCGGCCTCATCCGGTGTGTCCCTCCTCAATAGAGGGACTGTTCAGACGTGTGTGCGGCAACGGGGAGGGTCCGTGGTCGACGTCTCGTTTGCCACCCCCTTGCTAGCCGCCCGCGTCGTGAACTGGCGGGTGGAGATGGTAGAGACCTTGTCGGACCACCGATATGTGCGGTTCGACATCTCCACCCAGAGCCCCCGGAGGCCGGTCCTCTCGGGCCAGTCTCCTTTTCCACGGTGGGCTCTGACACGCCTGAACCGTGAGGCAGCCAAGGAGGCGGCGTCACTCCAGGACTGGCTTGCGCCTCCTGTCGAAGTCCTGGATGTGGACTTCGCAGCGGCCCAACTCAGGGAGTCCCTGACCGAGGTGTGCAATTTTAGCATGCCTCGGTCTCGCCGCCCACCTCCTCGTCGCGCCGTATATTGGTGGTCGGAGGAACTCGCGGCGCTCCGGACCGCCTGCGTGGCGGCAAGGAGGGCCTACACGCGGAGTCGACGGCGCAGCCAGCGAGACCCGGCCAACGAGGACCTTCTCTACGAATCATATGTAGAGGCAAAGAAGGTCCTCAAGTCGACAATGGGCGCCGCTGCGGACGCAGCGAGGGCCGAGATGCTGGAGGGTCTCAACAGGGACCCGTATGGGAGACCATATAAGGCGGCGCGTAACCAACTGCGCCCCTTTGGTCCCCCCCTAACTGAGACCCTCGAGCCGACATTGCTGGATGGGGTGGTCCGGTCCCTGTTTCCAATCAGGGCCAACTTCACCCCACCAGCGATGGACCCCCCGCGGTCGGCTCTACCGGAGGAGGAGGTGCCAACGGTCACGGAGGCGGAATTTGCCGCGGAGACTATCCGCCTTCGTGGTAAGAAGACGGCCCCTGGGCCGGACGGCGTCCCTGCGCGGGTGGTGGCCCTTACCACCTCAGAAATGGGAGAGAGGTTTCGGGACCTCTTCAGCGCGTGTTTTACGTCTGGGAGGTTCCCGAAACCTTGGAAGGAGGGGCAGCTATGCCTCCTCCAAAAGGAGGGTCGCCCAGCGGACTCCCCCTCGGCATACCGGCCCATCGTTCTGCTCGATGAGGTCGGTAAGCTGTTCGAGGGGATCGTCGCCAACCGGCTTAATGGCTTTCTGCGGGGTTTAGGACCGGACCTGTCGAACGCCCAATTCGGCTTTAGAAAGGGGCGTTCGACGGTAGATGCATTGGCCCACCTCAAGGGCCAAGTTAAGGAGGCCGTGGAGGCAGGGGATGGACTTGTGGCTGTGTCTTTTGACATAGCCAACGCATTTAACTCCATCCCCCACTCGACAATTTTGGAGGCACTCCGCTACCACGGAGTGCCTCACTACCTGCGAGGCCTGCTGTCTAGCTATTTGGAGGACCGAGCTGTCCTCCTAGTAGACAGAACAGGCAGGCTTCGCCGGTACGGAGCGGAGTCCGGTGTTCCACAGGGGTCTGTCCTAGGACCCCTCCTGTGGAACATCGGATTCGACTGGCTCTTGCGGGGAACTCTCCTCCGTGGTACGAGTGTCATCTGCTACGCGGATGACACTCTTCTTACCGCCCGGGGGAGAGATTTCAGGGAGGCGGCAAATTTGGCCTCGGCTGGCGGATCCTTGGTCGCGGGAAGGATCCGCCGACTAGGACTGAAGGTGGCGCTGCACAAGACCGAGGCCGTGTTCTTTCACGGGTCTCGGCAGCGTATCCCTCGTGACGCCCACATTGTCGTGGAGGGCGTCAGGATAGAGGTAAAGGCCCAGATGAAATATCTGGGCCTAGTACTTGACAGTAGGTGGCGCTTCGGCCCGCATTTCAGCGGGCTGTCGACGCGCCTCTTGAAGGCCGCGGATGCCCTCTCACGGCTCCTCCCAAATCTGGGAGGTCCCAAAGCTCGATGCCGGCATTTATATGCCGGCATTCTAAAGAGCATGGCCCTGTACGGGGCTCCCATATGGGTTGACTCCCTCCAAAGGAGGGAGAACGCCACCGCAATCCGCAGGCCCCAAAGGGCCATTGCACTGCGGGTGGCGAGGGCGTACCGCTCGGTGGGCTTTGCGGCGGCGTGCACTCTGGCGGGCACCCCTCCTTGGGAGCTGGAGGCTTGGGTGCTCGCCAGAGTGTACGAGTGGACGGCGGGGCGTAAGGCGCTCGGTGAGCACCCCGCCCCGGAAGAGCGGGAGGCTGTCCGGCAAGAGGCGAGGGCCGCAGTCGTCCAACATTGGACGGAGGACCTCGCCGCTGCCACTTTTGGCCGCCGAACGTTGGACGCTCTCGGGCCAGTTCTACAAGACTGGCTCGAGCGGCCACACGGTTTCCTCTCGTTTCGTCTGGTGCAGGTATTATCTGGGCATGGATGCTTCGGATCATACCTGCACCGGATTGGAAGAGAGGAGACCCCATCGTGTTTCGACTGTGGCGCGGCAGAGGACACGGCACAACACACCCTAGAGGTGTGTCCGTCGTGGTCCGAGCCGCGCCGCAGCCTGATCGCGGTGGTTGGCTCAGACCTTTCCCTTCCCAGCGTGGTGAATTCCATGCTGGGAAGCGAAGAGGCCTGGGCAGCGGTCGCCTCCTTTTGCGATGACGTAATGTCCCAAAAGGAGGCGGGAGAGCGCGCGCGGGAGGAGGATCCTCTTGCGCCGCTACTCCGTAGGCGAAGGAGGGGTAGGAGAAGGCGATTGTAAGATCGTCTTCTGTTCTCCCCTGGTGGTGAATAGCGGGAGTAAGGCGTGGGGGCGCCTTCTCCCGCATTGCACTTATTCACCACCATCGTCAGGCGGGAACGGCCGTGCACTCGCGGTCGTTCTCGGGCCCTTTCCCACCGGGAAGGGCGCGCGGGCCCCGCCTTAAAGGCGGGCGGTCGTCGGAGGGGAACTGGATGTCAAGGCTCTGCCGGTTTCCCAGTTCTCCTCCACATAGACGCTGCCGGAGTGCCGCTGGGTTGTTTAGTGGGTATACCGGCCTAGCCGGGGAGTCCCACATAACCCCCTCATCCCCAATGGGGGGGTATGCGTAATGCATTTTTCCCAGCGTCAAAAAAAAAAAAAAAAAAAAAAAAGGTTAGGTTAGGTTAGGTTAGGTTTGGAGGTAGCCCTCTCCAAAACCGAGGCCCTATTGTTCCATGGGCCTCGGGGGGGACCCCCTCCAGGCACGCGGGTGTTACTGGACGGGGTCTCTGTCCGGGTTGGGACCCAGATGAGGTATCTGGGTCTCATCCTGGATGGGAGGTGGGCTTTTGGGGCCCACTTTACACAGCTGGCCCCAAAAGTCGTGGGAGCCGCGGCCGCCTTAGGGCGGCTGCTGCCCAACGTGGGTGGCCCGAACGCCACATGCCGCCGACTATACTCCGGAGTAATCCGGAGTATGGCCTTATATGGGGCACCGGTCTGGGCGGACGCCCTCGTCCGCAGCAATAGGACCCTGCTGCGACGTCCGCAGCGGGTCATTGCGACGAGGGCAATACGCGCGTACCGGACGGTGTCCTGGACGGCGGCGTGCGTGCTGGCCGGAGATCCCCCCTGGGAGCTCCAAGCGGAGATCCTCGCCGAAGTTTATCACTTCGTGGCGGCGAGGAGATCCGGTGGAGACCCCCCAGCGTGGGACGAAGTCGCCAGCATGCGGCGGCAGGCGCGGGCCGCTCTGTTGCGGCGGTGGACGGAGGACCTAGCTCCACCGGTCCCTGGGCAGTGGACGGTGGAGGCGATCCGCCCGGTCCTCCAGAGGTGGGTTGGCCGGCGTTTTGGGTCGCTGACCTTCCGACTGGTGCAGGTGCTTTCCGGACACGGTTGTTTCGGAAAGTACTTGCACCAGATCGCGAGACGGGAGGCCGACCCGGCCTGCCAAGAGTGTGGGGCGCCGGAAGACACGGCGCTCCACACGCTGGAGGTGTGTGCCGCATGGGGACCCCAGCGACACACACTTTCGGCACTCGTGGGTCGCGATCTCTCTCCGCCGAGCGTGGTTAATGCCATGCTCGGCAGCGAAAGATCATGGCAGGCGGTGGTCTCTTTCTGCGAAGCAGTCATTTCGCAGAAGGAGACCGCGGAGCGGGTCAGAGAGAACGACGCCAGAGCTGACCCGCTCCGGCGCAGACGTACAGGAGGTAGGAGGAGGCGATTCGCCCACCTCCTCTCTCCTCCGTAGTGGGGTTACTGTTGGAGAGTCGGGGGACTCTCCAGCGGTCTGCACGACCCCACTCGTTGTCTGTGGGGTGACCTGATATGAGCAAGGTCACCCCACCATAGGCGCAGTGGCCCTACTAAGGGCCACCCACCGGGGCAAGATGGTGAATGCTAGCGCGACCCCATCTTGCCCCACATAGGTGGAGGACGGACTCATCCCGGGTTTTTAGTGGGTATGCCACCTTCGGGTGGAGACTCCCACATAACCCTCTCGCCCCCCGGACGAGAGTGGTATCCATAAAGGATTTTCCCGGGTCAAAAAAAAAAAAAAAAAAAAAAAAAAAAAAAAAAAAAAAAAAAAAAAAAAAAAAAAAAAAAAGGTTAGGTTAGGTTAGGTTAGGTTAGGTTAGGTTAGGTTAGGTTAGGTTAGGTTAGGTTAGGTTAGGTTAGGTTAGGTTAGGTTAGGTTAGGTTAGGTTAGGTTAGGTTAGGTTAGGTTAGGTTAGGTTAGGTTAGGTTAGGTTAGGTTAGGTTAGGTTAGGTTAGGTTAGGTTAGGTTAGGTTAGGTTAGGTTAGGTTAGGTTAGGTTAGGTTAGGTTAGGTTAGGTTAGGTTAGGTTAGGTTAGGTTAGGTTTTTTTTTTTTTTTTTTTTTTTTTTGCGTTAGGGGGGGGAAATCCTCATGGATACCCTTGCGGGTTATGTCGGACTCTTACCGACTAAAACCCACCCCCTGTGCGTGAAATCCTCTGACATAAATCAGAGACCTTGTCATTCTGAACTGTGTTGTGCATATTTAAAACATAATCAGGGCCTATGTTATGCATGTGTTAACAATACTGTTACTTATTACTAATATCACATCTTACTTAATAACTAACAGTTTATTACAATTGAAGAGTACGTTTAAAGCTTATATTCTACATGTACTATACCTAATCTAACATATTATTATAACTAATTCTATTCTATGCTAGTAAGCGTATTTTCAAAATAAGTTCTATCATAAACAAATACTAGTTATACTAATTGCTAGACCAGAGTGCACATTGTATTGTGTACATTGTTTGTGTCTGAGGTATTCTACTACCTCCTTAGCTCTTCTAGCTTCTCTTTCTTCTTGGCTCTTTGCAACCTCCTTCTCTGGTTTGGCGAGTTTCTTAGGGATTTTATAATGTGCCTCTGTTTTGGGGATACTTACCCCGCACGTTTGTGTTTCTGTTTTTGTGTTTGATTTTACTGTGTGGCTTAATGTGTCTGAAATGTCAAAGTTGTGTGTCTGTTTAGTGTTATTGTCGCGCTGAAACTGTGCCCTTTTCTCATGAAAAGGGGCCAAGTTTTCATTGCTATGGTCTGTTTGTGCTGTGCGGTGTACGTATTGCCCCTTGGCGTTTTCCATTTTGCTCTCAATTGCTGCGCCCGGGACCACCTTAGCAATACGCCACCGTGGATCGGGCCAGAGCCTCCCATTTCTTCCTGACCGCGCATTCATCGCTGAATGCGTTGTGGTCGGCTCTGGACTGGTTGGCGTGCTTGCAGTTCGTGCATTCTGGTGGACTTCCCGAACGCCAGATCTCGCATGTTGCCCTCATGTGTGCCCCCCCGCAATGGCTGCACTTTTCGACGGTGTCCTTGCAGAACCGTCGCCCATGCCCGTAACCCAGGCACATTGAGCACTGGATTAGTGGCGACTGGTCCGCAACCGTCACTCGCTGCAGGTCGATCATCACAGATCCTGCCTCGATCAAGCGCTTCCATATGCAAGGGGACACTCTGATGACTACATGTCCCGTCTGTGGGTTGCGAGTCTTCTTTCTAAACAACACTTCAGTTTTGGTTTGGCTCCGCTCTATGCCCTGAAGTGTTGTTTTGTTCTGAGCCCATAGTGCCCCAAGGACGTCCTCATTCGTGTTGTAAGAAAACACGTTTTTGAGGACTACGAGTGGGTCCTTGTTTTTGGCGTCTTCGACCGTTAAGTATTCCTCGGCCTTCTTTAGTTTTTCTTTCACTTTTTCCCTTTCTTCCTTTGTTCGGCACCCCACGATGACTTTCTGGTCTTTGGCCTTTCTGATTTTCTCTACCGTCACTTCCCCTTCCTTGGCGTTAACAGCGCTCCTGATCCTCTGGATGATCTCATCCCCGGTCTCCGTCTCATCCTTGGCGGAGACTACTACAGAGTGGAGCGCCGTTCGGTCTATCTGTGACTTCTTAGGGAGCCCCGCGACACTGGCGTACGATGGTCTGTCTTGCCTTTCCACTGTTTCTTGGAGGTCCACCATTCTCTGGGTGTTCTCCGCTATGAGATGGGCTTGCTCCTCCAATCGCTCAAATAGGCGTTTGGAGAAGCAGTCCATATCCGCCTTCACCAGAGTTTGGTGGTTCTCTTTTGGAGTGGTCGTCGCGTCGGTCTGCGTCCCTATTTCTGCCAAGGTGCTCTGTGCTGCTGGGAGTAGTGACGGTCTCGACCTCTTGATTAGGTCGGATTCTTTGACCAGCTGGAAGAGCCGGTCAGTAATTATTAAGATTTCTTTTTTGATCATCCCGTTCATGTTTCGAGTCTTATCGAGCTGTCTGCCTATCTCTTTAACACATGCTTCCGCTTCGGTTTTTCTGTCGATTGGTTTTGATTTGACCGGTGCTGTAGGTGGGCTCCGCTCTACTCTGGTCGTTTGCGGGAGCACCAGCTTTAGCTTCATCCTGGTCAAATCATCGGCAGGCCTCTTTGGCGTGGTGGAAAGCCGCAGCGGCGCATGTGTTCCGGCTGCCTCGAGTTTGTCAATACTGAGCCTTACTCTACTCGAGGCTGATGTCGTGGAGGGACCCGATGGTCCGGCCCTCTCCGTTTGAACGGGGGATTTGGTGCTCTTCTTTGGCACGGTTGGGGTGCGAACGGCGACCATTATGTATAGTGGTCGGTCAGGAGA